>JAGDQP010051365.1:449-14031 GCA_022664845.1 Lepisma saccharinum | reverse complement strand
ATTATTTCAATTATTATCTGATTAAAAGATAACATTGGAACCCAAATTGAACTTTTGTTTACAGGAGTATCCAATGTAATCCTGTTTAATACAATCATCATTATATCGTGAGAAAGATTCTCCCCATAGTCACATATGATACCAATACATCGACCTATCAACAGTGCTGTCACCTGGACTTCTATATTTTTCAGGTCCATACCTTCCTGAACACATGGAAGGTATGGACATTCACGATTGCATCGCAACATTTGCTTATACCATAAAACATACCTGAATATTTTCTTACTTTTGTCCAAAAATCTGCATAATATAATATGCTTTACTGTACACAAATATATTCAAGAATCGAGCTCTGTCTATCAATGACGAAAAACATTCTTTATATGCTGTGGAATCATGAACCATTCGTCCTAAAAGTACATTTTGTTTTCTTACAATGGTTTGTTTAAACACCTTCGTCCATGTTACTCCCAGGATCTTCATTTCATCTGTCAGATTTACATTTTTTGAAAGGATTCAGAAATATGAGATTTACAATTGATTACTTGTGTATTATTTAAATTAATCTTGATACCTGACAAGTCTCCGAATATCTTCAAATAATGGAATATACACTGAAAATCCTTATTTGAATTAACGAAATATGTATTATCATCCGCATAACTTAGAATACGAAGCGGATTATTCAGCACCTTTATACCTTTTATCGATTGATAAATAACCTTGACCAAAGGTATCATTATAATCGAAAACATAATCGACGCAGTAGAGCTTCTTGTGTTAGGCCACTATTGATTTTTTTATATCCTACCGAACCATTTATTGATAGTTTTAGATATCAGTTGTTATATCCATCAAATTAAAGAAATGAATTGTTTAGCAAAATTCAGTGCTTTCATCTGATCGTAAATATAACTATGAGACACAGAATCGTGTGTTTTAGCGAAGTCTGTCTTAAGTAGTAGAAAGGGTATTATTTCCCCTCCTTTAGAAACAATCAAACTATCCCGTATACATGACAGTAAAACAAAGATCTGGATAGATATGCTTACACCACTTTGATAATGTAGTATAGATTTCAGTATAGTACGTAATCTATTCGCTATGCATTTAAGAAACAATTTAGAGTCTATATTTTGCATGTGGATCAGCCGCAGATTATCCATAGACGCTATTTGATTACTTTGTTTTAACAAAATACCTATAGATGTAAAGAAATCACCTACTACTATTGACGATTCAGAGAAGGAATTAAACAAATGGACCATATCTGCTGCTACTTTCTCTTTGTATCTAACCGCCCATTTAGCCCCCAGTTCGCCTCAACCTGTCAAAGCGGATAAATTTAACTGTTTGATAGCCTGCTGTATTTCTTCTGCTGCAAACGGTTGTATTAGTACTTTTTCTTTCTCATTCAAATTGTTCAAACTATCTAAGTTAAACGCATTTAATATATCACACTCATTTCGATTGACATTTTCACTTAATTCTTTCGTATATTGCTTTCTTATTCCTTGATATACCTCCTTTCCACGAAAGATAATGTTTTCTTCATTTTTAAAATAATTTATATAACGTTGATTGAATTTTTGATTGTCAAGAATCACTTGAGTTAAATTTGCGGTCTCCGTTAAACCGGATTTTTCTAATTTAAGTCTTTTTTAATACCAGTTTGTAAATTTAAATTATTAATTTTGCTTTGACAATATTTTACTTTAACTAACCATTTTCTATCTTCCATAGAGCGTTTATTATATTCTAACACTAATTAGTTTAATTTTATCCTTAAAATATTTATTCGAAAAACATTTATATTCATTTATAGACATTTATTTAATTTTTTTTCCTTTTGTACCCACATTTGAAGATCATGTTTTCCATAGGGTTTACATTAATTTTCTTTATTCCATACTTTCCCAGTTAATTGTGAGAAACTTTCAAGCTCTAATAGCTCTTCATTAAGATGCCACGTATATGATTCATGCAGGTTTAAATTTAAATCCCATTTTATATCACTATACAACATCAAATGGTCTGAAAATACCAGACGTTTTACTTGTATTTTTTTAAAACACTAATTAAATCGGGAGTACAAAATATATAGTATATTTTAATTTGACAGAAACTTGTCATGAAAGTTATTAGGGGTGTTTGGATTTAGAATTTTCCGAATTTCACATAACTTAAAGGTTTCTATGATCTTTTTAAAAGATTCACTGAAGTTATTATTTTATTCTAAATCTTTTAACTCATATATTGAATTGAAGTGACCTAATAAAATAAAACTGTTTTACCTATACCTTGCAGTACCCCTACTAATTAATTTTTCGACATATCCTCCCTCTTTTTTATTTCTGATCCACTGTAAAGATTTACATTAATCAAAATGATCTCTTCTATTTTTACAGTATAAATTGTTTCTGATGTTGATTTATAATAATCACGAACTTGAATGTCGCTGTGAATCAGGAAGGAACATCCTGCATGATTTTCTACGTCGTAGTTTTTTAAATAATTATAGTTGCGAACATTAATATTATGGAAAGCTATTTCCTGACAGGCCATAATGTGAATATTTAGATCTTTTAGACTTCTAATATTTTCGATTTACTCGCACTGAAACTATGACATACATTAAACATGGTTATATTAATATTGAACATACTACTCATTATGTTATCGATATGTAGCGTAGATACATTAATGTTTGTTACAATACAGGTTAATAACCCAATTATTGCAAAAATCAGCATGTTTATCACCTCCATTGTTCTTTTTCCTATTTAGACGCGGAAATGGTTTATCCATTTGAAATAGGTTAATGTTCAAAACATCCAAACAAACAATAATATATTTTAGATTGCACCTCACAAAATTGTTACTCAGTGTTATCAGAGTGGATTGGTCTTTTGTTTCCTTTCACTTCTTTTAGTTTTTTCTGGTGTTTTTAGACAGTTTTAATAGAGAAGACGTACACAACTCAGTTTGTCGTTTGCCAATTTTCGAGACTGTACCTTCAACACTTTCCAGTTCCTCTTTCTCTGACGACATCGACATCACCTTTTCCTCCTCATTTATCTTTTCTTGTCTTGCTTCTTCTTGCTCTGACTGCACAAAATCGTCTAGATCTATTATTACTTTCACTTGTTCCACTGGTGAACCGATTTGATTACTTTCCCCTACACTCTCCGTTGCTTCCTCACTCAATGCTGAACACACACTATAGTTTCAATTCTGTTACTGTCAGAATCTTCTTCAGAAACCTTATCTTTTCCTCCTTCACTCCCACTTTCATTTTTTTCACCATTTTTAACGTTATCTACTTCATTTTTTGGGGAGACAATAGATTCTTGATCCTCCACTCGATTCACTGGATTCTTCATTTTATCTTTCAATATACGACGTGCTTCACTTATTGTCGGAGTGGTAGGATTTACAAAAGGCTGTTCCGGGGTTTTACCAGAAATGTTACTTTCGAACTTTTGTGCTCTCGCGATATTGCTTTTACCTCCGTTTGACATCAATTGAATGTTGTACGATGCCAATTTGACAAAAAAGGCAGTCGTTTTTTTTTTACATTTTTAAAGTAAAGCAAGCGACCACCACTGTACACCTTAAAACGCAAATTATTTTTATGGTTCAATTTTACTAGTTTCGAAATTTCACCAAACTGGGGTAGATTCTTAACAAGGAATGCATCCGGAATTTCGAGAGGCATGGTGAAAGCTGTGACAACTAGTTCGATAGGATTTTCTATATATACAGGTAGAATGTATCAAATTTCTTCATAAATAAATGGAATTTCTCCTTTACAATTTCTCACTATTCTTTCCGCAATATGTAATGACGTTGCCTTCACGTACAGTTTTTATAATTACAAACTTCTATGATTGAATTTCGTTTTCAAAGATATCAGAAGCATTATATACTAACTCTTGGAAATCATGTAAATCGGGTTTACGAGGTAGTTCACTTATATCCGTACATACCGTGTTTTTTCGCTGAAAACTATAAGCTTCATTTTCCATCCCACTCATTTCAAAAAAGCTCACACTAAATAGACTTATTGAAAAGACTCAAATACGCGGCTATCTCACACCCAATTTTACAACCTCCTTTCACTCCTCACCTTCCTGGCAATGCCAGCTGGAGTTCAGATACGGAACTCGTCACAGTACAACTGCTCACAACAAACACCTAACTAGAACTGACCTCACTTCTCGTTGGTAGCTCGTCGTCTTATTCCCTCATCCATGGTTCCACGTTGCGAGTTCGCTTCTCTTTTACGGTATCTGTATTAACAGGCAGTCTAGAATGGAGCTTCTACATGTTGGTCACCATCATGTACGTATAAAAATAAAGAATACTTTCCTTCTTACTTTCTTATGCGCAGTTTTTCTTCTTTAACACTTTGATCATCACTGCACTATTAAATTTGTATTTTTAATAAGTGTAATATGTCGCCTTAGAAAACGCATATAAAGAGAAATCTACGTAATATATTAACGCCCTATTAACGAAATGAAGTGCTCGTTGAAATATATTTTACAATTCAATGTTTTCAACGTGCAAATGAAAACATGAAAAATGTAGTTAATTTCATTGTATTTGCTTTTAATTATAACGTTTAAGCAATTAAATTAGAACTACAAGTCTGAAACGAAATCTAGGACATAGTGTAAGGCCTCACGGGTTCTGAATTCGGAACGCAGAACAATTTGTATTAAAGAGACATATATGTGCCACATAATAATTTTAAGGGAACAATTCGTATATTATACAATGAATATAAGACGATCATGCTGTTCAAGCACCACAGACAAACAGATTACATAAAACTGCAACTTACGCAGAAAGCTATATAAAACTATGCCTGTTATACAATTTTCATATAACAAATAATGTTAGCTATGTGCGTAGCGCTAAAGAACTCTTGCGGACGGTTTAATTGAAAACAGGGTTCTTGAGACTGCATAGACCAACAACTCCCCGCAAAGAGTGCTGACCCAGGTAGTTTCTCTAAGTACCTCTCTTTCCCGAAAAGGGGAAAACGCGAACAAATAGGTAGAATATAATAGGACCATAACGTTCAGGGAGCAATATTCAGAGACAGACAATCTCTCGTCCTTAGACACGAAACCATCGCTCTACCTAGTACCAGTGACCGAGCTGACAGGCATCAGCTGTCTTCAAGACTTCAGCTAACTCGTCCGGTGAGTCAAGCGCTAAGATTTGTAACGTTTTTCTTTTAAATATGAACTAAAACCATGTTTCAGAAAATCTTCTTGTGTTTCATTCTGTACTAGTTGCATCCTCTCGATTCCCAGTATAAAGGCCGAAAGGCCATAAAACCATACGTGTTAATAATGCTAGGATTTCAATAACAAATTTCCTTTAAACAACAAATTTATTTTTCAATACAGAGTAACATACACCATGGCAAGGCAGAGGTTCTAGTAATTCATTTCTATTCAATTTTTTTTATCTGACCGCATTCCTTGACTTTTGTCTAAAAAGCGCTCCTTTATTAATACTATAGAATACGATGAAAGTTTCTTTCTCCTTAGATTTACTTTTCAAAGGAAAAGCAAAGCAGTTAATTTAACTTTGCTTCATAAGACAATGTACAATATACAAGTCAGCAGATTACTTGCACTTACGCATTAATAGTTCTTTACCTGTTGTTCTCACATATTCAAAACACCTAGGTAAGTTCATTTAGCTTCGTCTTACAAGGAGCATGACATTGTAGTTATTTTCATGACTCGGTGGTACTAAAAGCCACTTCTCAACTCTCTTTTTTTTAAAAATACATTTCCTGTCTATACTATACATTTTCTTTCTCCTTATGCTTTGTTTCTATATATGTTAATTTAAGAACAATGGTTTGTAAGAATTATATAGGCAAGTAATATAGTCCAGTATAGTTGCTTATATGCATTTTTTAATGCTTAACATATATTGCTGAGCTTAACCCTTTGATATAGCTACGGACATTAACCTCAGTACATTCACATATAGAACACCAATATGCCTAATACTAGAAGCGGACGAAATACGGACGACGATACACAAGACAATTCACATCAAACTTCTCCTCAGAGAACACCACAACTTTCTCCTCGTGAATCCCCAGTTCCGCCACGACCCCCAGAAGTAATACGTGTTGAACAAGTTTTTAACCCACCAACTTTTAAAAACGGGCAGTCATTTAATGAATTTCTGTCAAAATTTGAACTCATCGCACAGCTCAACGAATGGTCGGACACTGAGTGTAAACTACGTTTAGGGGTGTCTTTAACCGGTCTACCCCTGGATGTTTTTCTAAGCAACCACAAAGAAAGTAACTACGAACAAATGTCTTTTAAAGATCTGACAGATAGACTGATCACAGAATTACGTCCTAGTAATCATTTTATGCAAGTAGAAACGCTCCTGAATTCAAAAATTCAACAACATGGCGAAAAACTCCTCCATTTTTTATTTCTAAAGAGAAATTGATTCAACAAATAGCTCCTAAAATGTTCATTCAAAGAAAATATATTACATCATAGTGGGTCTGCTCAAGTCGCTTTTAGACCAGGTATCCCTGGGAAAACTTAAAACGATAGAGGAATTAGAAATGAAACTGCATTCTCTTCTGCATCGTGACTTCCTTTTGCAAAAGCTCAACTTATTGGAATTTCAAATGAACCAAACCAGTTTGGCCGAAATATATTTCCAACCACTTCCAAATCAAACCCAACCAGGACAAGCTTTACAAGCAAATACGAAGTTGCCACAAATGCAAGCAGCTCCAGACATTACTGGCCCAATACTGTACAAGGGCAAGTAGTCCCTCCTTCGTCGTTTCAACCGGAAAAACAAACTTACGGTTTATATCAACAAACCGCTTTTCAGAATTTGCCTAACTATTTTAAACAACAAAACCCTTTACAGTGCTTGCGGTGGTAATACCGAATACTTCCAACAGATGGCAGACTATTGAAACAATACTGAATACTTCCAGCAAACACTGCAAAACTTCTTACAGAAACGTCAGGGCAGACATTGCCACCTGGCGATATTTTTAGAACCACCTCTACGGACAGCTCAAAGGATGGGCACTAACAGCGATCGATCTCAAAGACTACACGAAACTATGATATAACGGCACTCACGGATAAATTAACAAACCTAACATTAAAAGTGCAAGAATTAACACTGCCAGCCAAAGCTAGTAACATATATTCGAACAGGAATAGCATTAGAGGTAAAACACAATACCGTTCCCGTCCCGGCAGACGAGTTCCCTCTCGCCAAAACTATAGCCATCAGGCTGATCGTTCATACAACAGTCAATCTGACTATTATTACGATAATCAGCAGTCCCGATTCCACAATTCAGGGCCCAGACGTTTTTCTAGAGGGCACCAAGGTAGAAATGACCGTCGAGCTTTCGGTAGAAATACAAGTAGAGGACAATGTACACGAGATTCGAGAACTTATGTAGTCGAACAAGAAGAATCTGGCAATGAGCAGGATTTAAACTAAATAAGGGGTTCACCGAACATCCGAGCCCCCCGCCCTGCCGAAACAAAATAAAGAAAATTTGTTTTATAAACATAAATTAGCACAATGCACATTTGTTACATCTAAGTTAGGTAGTAACCATAGAATAGCAACAGTAGATGCCAAACTGAATGGCATAGAGCAACAATTAATTTTGGACTCCGGTTCAACGCTGAGCATTCTCATACACTTACAGCTACCTAAGAATGCAAAAATTATCACTGTTAGAACAACAGTACGAGGAATTACTAATAAGCTTCTAAAATTAGATAAAGAAGACATATTAGATGTTAGTATTTTTGGAATGACTTTCAAGCATCCTTTTTACATTCTTCCACAAAGATTTTGCAATGCAATATTGGGTTGTGATATGCTTAGACGTTATAATACAATGATTAGTTTTGAAACCAACACTGTAACTTTACAACCTATGCCTCAACCGGTAAAATCTGAACAAAATAAGAGAAATAAAGTTATTAAAATAGTTTATGATATTACACAAAGTGAAAGTAAAAGTCATCAGTACAACCCCAATACCTTTTATAGATTACAATTGTTCTCTTTGCTAAGTGTACCAATTAGAACAAAAGTAAAAACCACCGATATATATATATATATATATATATATATATATATATATATATAGAACCTAACAGCAAGTTATTAGAGAAACACAGCATTAGAATTCTCCCATAAATAACATATGGTAACAAGCAATATGTCCATATTTCTAATTTAAGTAACGAAAGTGTACCAATGCATAGAAGAACCACTCTCGGAAAAATTCATACACATTTCAAGGTACAGAATATTCCATCTTCGGAACAGAAACATGCAACCGTTATGAATGAAGTGTTTCAAGCAACAGAACTACCCGACCACGAATTAGAGAAACGCCTTGAGGAAACTAAAAAAATGTTCAATATCTCTAAGTTTCAAATTTTAAACGAACTAACTCCTGAGCAAAGAACAAAGGTTGAAACACTTCTATACCAGTACCGAAACATATGGGACCATACTAGTTTCGACATTGGACTGGTCCGTAATTATAAGCAGAAATTACTCGTAGATAAGAATATAAAACCATTTGAACACTCTTCTAAAGAGGTACCTTAGAAATTGTTACCTCAAATCAAGGCCCAAGTTAACGATTTGTTGCAAGCTGGCGTGCTACTCCCAGGCACCAGTGACTATACTTTCAGAGTGGTAATAGTTAAGAAACCATCATTGGCATACCGTCTGTGCGCAGATATGCGTCAGCTTAATTTATATATACACAAACCAGCAATCATACAAGTTAGTATGAAATCTGTTTTATATAAACTAAGAAATTGTAGATATATGTTAAATTTGTTCATTAATAATGCCTTTTACTCTGTGGGAATTGATGAGAAATCACAGAAATATATTTCGGTTTAAGCATCAGTCCAATAGGCTCCTATATTTTAAATTGCTGTACTATGGAACTATTGGCAAGTTCATCATCACTTAGCTATGTTATGAATACGCTTACTAAAGATTTAAATTCTGAAATGGTTATCCACTACGCAGACGATTTACTCATTCGGGGAAACGATTTTTCTTGTGCTAGAAACACTCGAAAAATTGTTCCAAAAAGTTCGAGATCTTGAAATTCATTTGTGAATTTCTAAAAGGAAATTTGTCTTTTCTCGTTTGACTCTTTTTGGTTTCGACATAAGCAAGGATGGAATCAACATTTCTAGTACGATACGATCAGCTATAGATGACTTCAAACAACTAAAGACATAAAATCCCTTCTCAAATTTATTGGGTTATGCGATTCTGCTAGAGCCCAAATTTCAAATTTAACAGCTTTGATTTTACCACTTTTGGACTTGACCAGAAAAGGAAAATAATTTTCATGGTTGCCATCTCAGCAGGAAATTTTTAGCTTTAAAAACGCTTTAGTGAACTCCATGGCGATGGCACACTACAATCCGAATCCTCCAACACGCGTCTATGCAGATGTCTCTCAAAATTCGATTTCATTGGAAGTCTTTCAACAAGACCTAACAATGGAGACATTTAGAATTTTGCTCAAGGCGCTGTACCGACTCTGAAAAGAAGCGTGATACATATGAACGTGAAATTGCTTCTGCCGTCTATACCTGTAAATCATTTCGCTATATTTTACTAATACATTTTGATCTTTATACTGATAGCGTTTCCTTTAGTAAAGCCAAGACCGCAAAAGATGTATACGGAAAAACTGGCTAGGGCTTTCACCTCCTCGGCGAATATAACTTCACGCTATGCCACTGCCCAACCATGGCAATGGATTGACATTTAAATTGTTGACATTTAAATTGGATTGACATTTCCACTCGCAACGTGGACCATGAACACCTACCAGAAGATGAAATTGATAGTCTAGTGGAGATAGAGACGAAGGATATGAAGAACAAGGAAGAAACAACACTGACGTACAAATAGATGTATGGAAGAATATTGCAGAGGGCTTACAGGATGCAGGAATAGAAACAAAGGAACACCCTCAGTTTATAGGAGTACTATTTGAAGATATAAACATTAGAACCGCCCAGATACATAAATTTTTAGAAAGATTATAGAAATCCTGGAGAAATCCCAACAGCAGACGGATGGAAAAACCCTGTGAGACAGTAAGTACTTTAAATGAATAGATAACATCCTTTATAGGATACCTCCTAAGAACAACAATCGACACATTACCAAGCAACTATGTGTCCCAGAGAATTTGAGATCCATATGGTTTGAATCCATACACTACATTAGAACGGCCAATCATTATACTATAGGAAAACCTACCTTTCAGCCTCATATTTGATGAAGAATATTTTAAGGATTTGAAACGGTACTTCTCATCTAAAATTCGTCAATGTCCCGTATATCAGAGGAACAAGACAGTTACCAAACTCCCGCAAGGACAGTTACAACACCTTGACGTACCGGCAGTATTTACATTATATCAAATTGATTCTAGTGGAATTTATCCCGTTTCATTCCTAGGCAAAATAATATTATTTCTGCAATATGCAAGGGTAGTCGTTATCTAATGTCCCAGGCTATGCCCGACATTTCTGCTAAAACTGTTTGGAACTTCATTTACAAACATATTATACTATGATTTGGCATCCCACTTGAAAAGCGACAGACATATGACCTTTAGAAGAGCTCACTACATTGAATTATGTAATCTTATGGGAGTAAAGTCATATAAAAGCCTCGCATACCAACACAGTGCCCTAGAATTTATTGAGACCACACATAAGCTAATAGGACTATGATTAAAACTGGAATGGTAGAACAAGAACAAGTTAATGACCATTGTTCTTGGGACGCTCACCTCGACGAATATACGTATTGCATAAACCAGAGTATACGCACTTCAATGGGTTACTCGGTTAATTACATAATGCTAGGTTATCAACGAAGAGACGTAGGGAATAGTAAATTCAATATGGTTTGTGAAATACCTGATAATATTAATCGCTTAAGAGATATGCAATATGCACGACAAATGGTTGCCAAGAACCTTTAATTGGATCACGAGAGACGGAAGAAATGTTACCATAGAAGACACCACTCACACGAATATCGTATCGGACAATCAATCTTGGTCTACAACCCTTTATTTAAGAAAGGTCACGCCAAGGCCTTTACCACTCCGTTTCCAATACCAGGCACTATCCTGAAAAAGCTCCACGACAATGCATATCAATTTAAAATACAAGGTAAGCGTCGAAATTGGATAATAGAAGAAGTTGCTATCCAACGGCTTCGTTCATACTATCAAGACAAATCACCAGGAACAATACGGTCTTGAACCAGAAACACGAAATGAGTAGATATATAGAGCAATCCTAAAAAAGCTTAAAACAAGCGGCTGTTCCCAAGATCATATATTTTTAAACGCTTTTGGTCTTTCCAAGTGATGATTTAAAAAACAGTCGAGTTTTCCCCGACTTTAAAGGATTACCGATTTCAAGATGCATAGGAGGAAATGCCATGCTTCCCATGTCCCATACTTTGTGAATCACCTATCGATCCGACTATGAGCATTATTTTTAATTCTAAAGAACTCCCTCCAGTTACCACAGCGAAACATACGTTAAGATTATTCAGCACCCAGGAACAAAATTCCTAAAACAGGTTTTTTATTTACGCTCCAATTGTGGTATTAGATTATTGTTTCTTTTGTTTGCCAAGAGCAAATGTTCTTTTGTTTTACACCTATATATATATATATATATTACTACCCATAGTATAGTTATTGTATTGCAGGCAACACAATACCTATCTATATAGATTTAGTTATGTAAGTGCTTCATAGGAATTAAAATAGCGGGAAGTTTCCTTTTAAAGGAAAATAGCGTAATTATATAATAAAATAGTGGACTAAGACTTATTATTATTGCCAGCATAGGTTCATGTCTTTTCTCTTCTTTTCATGTCACAAGGTGACGCGTTTAAACAAAACAAACCAGCGATACGTGTTTTACTACAAGCATGAACACACAAAAGAAAGAAAAGAAATAAGTATATACATAGTACACTAACCTAATAAAGACACCACTTTAAGTGCCCGTCTACAAAGCACACATCAATCAACGGAAGACAAAATTCTTGGTCCACGTACTCGTATAAGCGGCTCTTTATGCTTTCTCGAAAGGGTCGCATGCGGGCGCGCAATTCTTCAGGACTTACATCCAAACGAGCACAAAAATCCCGCACCACAATTTCGTTCTCTATACAAAATATCTTATTGTAGATATCACTAACGTCAAATTCTAATACACAAAACGCGCAATCTCTTCATCAATGATATACAGTTTAATGTTTCTACTGTTATTTACCATATCGTTTCTACAACACAAGTGATGCCAATATAGTATTAAAGTATCACGGTGGATGGCTATATGATACCCATGAGAAACATGTGTACAAAGTACATACAAGCGGATAGCTGGCAACAGCATAAATGCCAAAGAAGTTTTTTAAATACCCGGTAGTAATATAGAAGTAATAATTACCGAGACACTTTGCTCTGTTTTTTATTTAAAAAATAATAATAAATACAACAATAACAATATATATTAGGATATTTTATATATGCATAAATTTAAGTACATACCTACATGGTAATATTCAACTAAAAGCTAAAACTTGCTTTTTCTTTTTCTCTCTTTTCTAGAGTGAAAGAATTCAAAATGGAATACATATTCCTAATAGCCGTATCGATGCAAGTTCTAACATCGTCCAAGGCAATCATTCCCCACGAATATCACGAGATAATCTTACCCCAAAATAGGAGCCACAGTCACCAACAAAGGTCTAGCTGTCAACTCCCACACAGAAATATATATCGCTGTTAGATCCAATCTCAACCTCCAGACAACTTATCCTTCCAAAGAGGTGCATCGCTTGGAACGAAATAAGACAGGAAATTAAGAACATTGAGAAAGCCTCTTTTCGCAACATTGAGGATACGATCCCCTGCCACTTTAAGATTTCAGCAACCCAAACAATTTATTGTGCCAACAATACTCGTACCAAAAGGAACTTCCTCTCCTTCCTTTTAGGAATAGAATCGTTTGGTCTCTCCTTAACTATTTTTTTAACAACGCCACCTTTCTTCTTCCATTGAACAGCTCAAACAGCGTGAAAAATTGTTAACCTGAGAAATTAACAATATGCGAGACAGTCTCACACAAGAAATTAAAATTGTTAAGAACATCGTGTTACAAGTAAAAAGAGCATTCCTCGGAATGCAAACGCTGATATTGAAAAGCTTTTGTGAATGGGGCTAAGAGACACGTAAACTTACAGCACTGTAAGCGCACTATCTTGCTCAGAATGAAATAAAGCAATTTATGTCTCACGTCTCTACAAACAAACTGTCTCCACAAATTTTAGCAGAGTATCAAGCCCTGAAACTTGTATCCGACCATGAATTCTTAAGAGACACAATTTATAAATATGATTTAGGCCTATTTTATACTGTTTCGAAAACATTTTTGGTTTCATT
>JAGDQP010051364.1:0-14031 GCA_022664845.1 Lepisma saccharinum | reverse complement strand
TCTTACATGTTATTCAAGACAAAATCGCAAAATTGAATTTTATTTATGATGGGGATAGTCCTGTAGCAATGTAAATAGTAAGTCTGAGTCTCAGATGTCTAATAGTACAATTAAATTAAGATATTATCTGTTTTCAATGAATACATATCCAAAACCTAAATCTGTAAACATATTACAATATATTTGGTTAAATAAAAACTAGGGTCCGGGGTGGCTCAAAGATAGAGCGTCCTCCTCTGGTGCGTGGGGAGTCAGCGGTTTGATCTCAGCTTGTGTCATGTTCATTCTCTGTTAAATAAGTACCATGTGTACGGATTTTGCGTATTTCCGTCTGCTTTCTTTTTCATTCTATCATTATACATTTAGCTTGGGCCAAGGCTGCCTAAAGACCCCTAAAATTAATGTAGTCTTTTTCCTATTTCCTTTCAATCAGTAAACGTTCCAAACATCCAACTATACATGAGCGTTACAATATCTTTTGATAACAAAAAAAAACTATGGCAAAGGTGCGTCAGCGATATAGCGCCCTCTCAGAAAGGCGTAGGGTCGAGGCTTGTTCTTGTGCTATGTCTGGAATAAATATTATCTGTGTGACCTTCTGTTTCCAAATTGACAAATAAAAAAGTGGTTAAGCTGTGGCGTAAGTCGACGGGGTACATTTGCTTGTTTTTTGGGAGGGTTGGGAAAGGTATTTCTGATCTTATATAATGTTTGAATAGAGTGTTTCTTATGTCTGGTAATTTAGTCCAGTCGGTAAGCTGGACTTCTAATTGAACAACCCATGTTCAAATCTGACTTCAGGCTTTTATATTTTTCTCCTGCTTCCCGTACCGAAATAATACCGTGTTGATTTTACACACACAAAAAAAGTGGTGGTCGTCGTGGAACACCAATAAGTGTTGAATCTCAACAACTATTTTTTGCTGCGTAGATATAATTTAAAAATGTGAGTACTTAAGTAAATGGGAAACACTGAAGTATAAACTGTGATATAAAGTCAATCTCTAATTATCTCTTTTTTATTACTGGAAGTCTGTACATAGCAAGAGTTTTTATGTAAGTCGCGTTATAAGTTTACTCACATAATTAAACGCAAAACAGGAATCTATTCTTAATGTTTCCTATAGGCTGATGTTATTGCAAATATATAATATTTATTACACTTTTCATAGGGCCCAATGTTTTAAAATAGTGACAAGAAAACTGTAATAGAGTAACAAGTCAGTACTGTTGGGGAACACTTTTAGATCCCAAGCGCGTGCAATGGGACCTGCAAATATGAAAAAAAAATGATCATTTGAATCGTTAGAAGTACAAAAATGCTTACAAATTGTACAACAAAGTAATAAGGCAGTAATGCTGGAAAATACGCGGAGGTCCCTTGAAAAAAAAAAGGATGGTGTGTTTCTTTGTTCTACCAGTTAGGAAGCGAAAAAGAACAATTACCATCGCACAAAATGTTTTCCCCGTACATGTTTGATGTTAAAGTTTGCTTTATTGTATGTATCTTTGGTTTGACTCAGCTCTTGACGTGCCAAGATCTCTTTCACTCGTGTGAAAATTTTTGTTAGTTAGCGTTTTATCATGGGAAATCCAATTGATTTGTTACTTATTCGTCAAGACATTCAAGGGTACGAAGATCCTCAAACCGTTCTTGAATGCTGGACCCATTTTTGTTACTACAAATTAATGGGATTTCAACCAGAAGAGACTGATCCTAAACTGTTATTTCATCATGTGCTATATTACTACTGGAACGATGAGGAAATCGTGTTAGAAAGGTGTGTAAGTGCACAAGATATTATCGATCTGGGGTCCTATGGATTTTTTACAACTTTAGAAAGTAAACGGATGGCTTGGGATTATTACGTTCAACTTTTCGAGTATGAACCTAGTAAACTTATACCTGAAGATGCTGTGGAATTCTTTGGACCGGATATGATGGACGATCATTACGTAAATAATGGTGTTGATGAGTCTAGTGTAATGGATGTTGACTTTGACAGTGATGATCACGTTGCCATGGAAATTGATGTGGAACAATGGATCAATGATCATCGTGTCGATATTCGTGTGCAACAGTGGATGAAGGACCATAATATCAACATGCACGCTGTATTAATCATAGTAAACGTGGTTTTCGGCAAATTGTGCGTTCAATACCACATCCTGATTGAGGTTTTCCTTGGTCACTGCATTTCAGCGGCCGTGGGTTCAACCCCAACAGCCGGTCATCCTAACAGGTTTTTTCCTCAGTCATTGCATTCGGTAAGTCGTGGGTTCAACCCCCACAGCCGGTCATCCTGATAGGTTTTTTCTCGCAGTCACATCAAGCAAATGCTGGGATGGCACTTTCAACTTAGGCCTTGGCGGACACCTTCCCGCATTCTGTCCCCTTCCCTATCCCTACCTGAGCCTTACATGGCTGAAGGCCATACACAGAAACATTCTGGTTCAGAATCCACTTTAGCATTTATGTGATCTCGATTGCGTCCCTTTTTAAACATAGTCGCAACATGAGATCTCGCCACGTACATAAACCTGGCTTTCTAATTTCGTCCTATGCACTTTTTATATTTTATAGGACATTTTTTTTTAATTTTTTTTTGTTAAATCAACAATTTCTTTTTTCTTTAAATTACACACATGCACATGCTGCATAATATAGATATATACTATTACAACATCTATCTACATACCTCAGGATTCAGCCAACTCTGGACGATATTTTTTTAGTACGTCTCACTGCATCAAATGTTACCAACAGAATGTGCTTTCTTTTACCTCCCAGCATCATACCTTCTTCTCCCTCCTTCTGCTATGTCGCATTTGTATGCGAATGGTATTCAAATTTTGTTTTCCATAATCATCTCGTTTAAAAACAGTTTCCATCCACCCAATGTTAGTTCAACAAAAAAAAATCCAATCTTGTATTCGATGTGTGCGTGTCAAGATATACATACATACATATATGTATATATATATATATATATATATATAGAAATATATATATATATATATATATATATATATACATACATACTCTTTCAAAAAGCTTGTTAGCTCGCCATGGGTGGTCTCATTAATGAGGTGTCTGCTGAATTAAAATCCCCACAAGGGCAAGATACCCCTACTTACGATAATTGGTAAATATAAAAATGAATCCTGACCTTGTAATATTGTAATACGTCTATTTTATTATGTGCATTTTCACCTGTGTTCAAAATAATTGTCGGTGGTATATCTTCAATGTATATATAAAAAAGTGACGAAGTTACTACCTCTTCATAAATCGGTTGGTTAGAGCAGGAGGGCGTTAGCAATACCACTGAGTGCTAGAAACTCAAAGTTTTGACATTTTTATTTCTTAACAACCAAACCGGCGAATTACTTCTATACAGACGCATTACAAAATAATTACTTCTTGTCGGAGAATGCATTCGATATATTTTCAGATATTGCTGTAAATGAAATGTAAAGAGGGAAATAAAATTTAATTCTTTTAAGTCAGGAAGATTTGTCTTTTATTCAGTATAGTAGCTTTTGTAGTATTTAAATACTATTCCCTAATGCAACGGTTGGTTAGAATAAAACAATATGTGAAAAGAATTGGTCATTGCTCACCTGCTAAGTATTTTAAATATACATATCCCGATTTAAATACGATGGATGTAAGTTTATTTTCATTTATGTTACTTTTCAAGAATTGTCTTGCTAGTAACAAATGTTAGGCATGGTACATCAATAGAATTTCCAGTCATGTATATCCATATTTGAAATTGTGTTTTGTGTCATAAAACGTGCAACTGAAATCTAGTGGTAAATTCTTTCTAGTAAATAACAGTTTTCTTTGTGTTGTATATTTCAAAACAGATATTGCTACACCAGGTATAATTTCAACGCCAGTTATAGGTATGTTTCAAATTAAGTTTAACACTTGCACATTCTTAACAATCATTACTTACGATTAATTATTTATTTCATTTAAATATCCGAAATAGAAAAGTAGCTTCAATTAATATGAAGGTGATTTATGGCAAAATAAGAGTAATCATTTTTGGAAAGTTCACATACATAATTACGTTAGCATGTGGTTTAAGATCCTCTTCAGCATTCAAATTTTGGGCATAACTTAACATATTTAACCAGTAAGATATAAGTGCATTAAATCATGAGATAATATATGAGTGCACATGACATAAATAATAATTAACCAAAAATATTTTGTTAATTATTTAGTACTAGAATACATATTGTCAGTAGAAACATATAAGATGGGTGGTTACAGTGTTCGTATTGATGGTGAGCGATTAAGTTCCTACAGAAAGTTCGTGGATTTACATTACATAGACATATCAGGTAAACATCCAGGTAACTAGGTGTCAATATGGCGTATGAAGTGCAAATAATATATGGGTTTCTATGAGCCAATAAACAGAGGCAACTTATGTTTAGTTTTCCACAAAACACATCTATATACTCACCGCTAAAGCCAGACCACCCTTTGGTCTTGAATTTCTCACTTTATTTTTATTTGGCCATGATTTCACATCACTTGGTAGTCTATTGACCCTAATATTTCGAAGCCAAATTTGCCTGAAATTGTACTTTCTGTTGAACTTATCAGCATTAAGTCTGGGACGATATTTAGTATGCTATCAAACAATACTTGTAAAGCATGAAAGAGTGAGGAGTTGCATCAAGTCCCTCACGCTGCAGTAAAATACCGCTAAACCCTTGAACAAGACCAGAGGATTTGTTTGCCAAGAGGGTAAAGTGTTTTTTTTTTTCTTTGCGTGTGTAGGTGGGTCATTTTAATATTAATTTTGTTGATTGAAGAATGCAAGAGGTTCTTTTGTATACTTTCCAGCGAATATTGAAACATGAAACTCTCGATCTCTTTCTTCAGAAGAGCAGGAAATTCCTAATTTGTTCAATCTATCAGTAGGACGTAGATACACTCTAGGGAAATTAGAAGGATAAGTTGGATATGTTCACACTAAGAGAGAACTTATTTAATGATCGGTGATAAAACGATGATAAAGCTACGATTCAAATTATTGAGAGCTTGAACCTGTTATATATTATGTATATATAACGCCTATGTAGTAACACGAATAATCAAATATGTTGCTGGCAAAATTATGTGTAACGGCAGATCGTTATGAAGCAAAGGGACAGTCGAGCTTGTAACACAGGTACCCTCCTAGTTGTTTCTCTATATCTGTATAACATTTATTCCTCCATGAAAATAATTTATCGATCATTTGTGTAATAAATATTTGATATTCATTAGCACATTCGTGACTACTTGACGTGGAATTCTGCATGAACTAAAAGTACATAATTCAATGACTCATCAACACAATACTCGCAAGCAATACCACGATTGCTTTCAGTGGGGATTTTCTCTTTTTTTAAAAAAAAATAACATTGTTTTCGTGTGACGTGCTGAAATCTCTCAGACGCAGGGGGGTATAACAAGATTCTCTACACTTCTTCTCACCTATTTTTATTAGTCATAGAACTATAGATACCAAAATCTAATTTTGTTCTTTGTCTCGTATGTTGTATGGAATTTCCAAAAATGAAAATATATTGTATTTTTTTTTACTAATAAATGGTATATACACTTTTATTTACATAGTTTGTAGACCTAACGCAAAATTTGATGCATGTAATGGTCATTGTCAAGCAACCTGTTCAAACAGACATCCTACATGCGAAGAAGTTTGTGTTCCTGGTTGCATATGCCGAAATGGGTATATAAGGGATGACAATACCAACCTGTGCATAAGAGAAGAAGCTTGCCCGAAAGGTAAATTGCCATTTTGCACACCGATTAATTAGTTGTCGTCCTAATTATAAGAAAATTAATTACAATTTGTAATAGATTCCCAAATATCTCCTATGGTTTTGGTGAAAGGAACTGAAACAACGAATTTAGTAGAAATTAGTAAAACTACCAGTTAATAGTCCTTCTTGAATAAAATCAAGATCACAAATTAATTGTATATATGTTATTAGAATCGATTTGGTAATATATTAGAATCTCGATGATATTAACAATAATATCAATCTTTTAATCGTTGCGAGTCGAAGTTAAAAACTAATAAAATACAAAAGTTCAATACACGGGTTACAAATTATATACATCGCACCACTACATATTAAATTGTATTTGGAAATAAATTTAATAGTTTAAAATTTACAATTTGGTCATTAAACTTGCCAAAAAACTACAAATGGAAGCGTAAATGATTATATTCTGCACGCCTTAACGCAATCGAGATTAGCAAAAACCTCTCCGAATAAAAGGCTGCCAATCAAAGAATTTCCAGTCATTTATATTCATTTCTGAAATTGTGCTTTCTTTCATTGAAGCGTGCAACTGAAATCTAGTAGTATTTTCCTAGTAAATAACAGTTGTATTTGTTGTGTATATTTCAACATATATACTGGAACTCCAATTTTATGATTCAAATTAAGTATACGAAACAACAAATATAATGCCATGTATAAATGAATTAAATACGGCTGTACAGTCCTTGTTCAGTAAAATCAAGCGCTCACAAACTAATTATATTTACCGTATTAGAATCTCTCTAATAATCTATTAGAATCTTGATGATATTAACAATAATACTAATCTTCTAATCGTTGTTAGTCGAAGTTAAAAGTTAGTAAAATACCAAAATACAATACAGGACTTACCAAAGGTTTACTTCATACCACTGGATACCGAATTATACTTGGAAGGAAATTTAAAAGAGTAAAACCTATGATATAATCTTTAAAAGATATGATATTTAACATTTTTATCTAAAAATCCACAAATGTAATCCTAAATAAATAACTTACTAAATGAATAACGGATTCGATAATAGCAAAGACATCTGCACATAAAAGATGATTAATTTACCTGATTAAATTTATTATACAAACATTGATAAAAATGAATATAAATCCAATCATTTCGATGTTTAAATAAGTCTGCTTTATTATGTGTATTTTCACCCTTGCTCAAAACAACTTTTGGTGACAACTATTCAATGTATATATAAACAATTGAGGAAGTTAGTACCCCTTTATAGATCGGTTGGTTAGAGCAAAGAGGTTTTACCAACATCACTAAGTACTAGCAAGTTCAAATTTGCCATTTCTATTTCGTAATTACTAAACCCGCGAATTGCTTTTTTTCAAACGCTTTAACTTGTCGGAGAATGCATACTATATATTTTCAGATATTGTTGTAAGCAAAATGTAGAGAGGTATTTAAAATTTTATTCTTTTAAGCCAAGAAGATATGTCCTTTATTCAGTATAGTCGCTTTTGTAGTATTTAAATACCTTACTGAGAATGGTTGTTTAGAATAAATCATTATGTATAATTGATTGCTAAGAGGTGATATCTGCTAAGTATTTTAGTATCACATATCCAAATTTAAAATTTATGGATTTAATTTTATTATTATTTACGTTATTTAATCGTTCTGTTGCTAGTAACCAATGTTTGGTGGCATGGCAAAACAAAAGCAATTCCAGTCATTTATATACTACATATTTGATTTTTTTTGTGTGTATGTCATTGTAACGTGCAACAGAAACCTAGTGTTAAATTATTTCCAGTGAGTAACAATTGTCTTTGTTGTGTATATTTCAAAATAGAAAATAGTATACTGACTACAATTTCAACACCAGTTACAGGTATAGTAGTATTTTCCAAATGAAGAATAACAGTTGCACATTGTTAATCGTTAACACTTAAAATTAATTGTTTGTTTCATTTAAATATTCAAAATATAAAGTTGCTTCAATTAGTATAAAGGTGATTTAGGGCAATCTTTTGGAGGTTCACACACATAGTTGCGTTAGTATGAAGGTTTAGATCCTCTTCAGCACTCAAATTTTCACTACAACTTAAGAGTTTTAGACAGAACGATATGAGTTCACTAAGTTGCAATAATATAAAAAATAATTAACCTTAAGCTATTGTGTTAACGAATTAGTAGTGCAATACTTGTCTTAAGTAGAAAAATAGAAGATTGGTTGTAAAAAAGTTAACATTGAAGCTTGTCTTAATATTTTATTTTGAGTGTCTAAGTTCTTATAGGAAGTTCGCGGGGAATAGATTAACTGGACATACCAATTACGAATTGCCGGTAGGTAGGTGTCAATATGATGTGCGTTGTGTAAATTCAGTGTTTTTATCAGTTCATAAACGAAGGCAAATTCTGTTTAATTTTACGCAGAACACCATCTATACACTAACCGCTAACGCAGACTTCTGCTTGGTGTTACGGTCACTTTCTTTTTGTATACCCATGGTTTCACATCACGTGGGAGTCTATAGGCCCTAACAGTTTGAAGCCCAATTTTCCTGAAAATGTGTATCGTGCTGAAATTCTCAGCAGTTAGTTTAGAACGCTATTTACAACTCCGTCAAATACTTGTGAAGAGGTGAGGAGTTGTATCAATTATCTCACACTGCAGCATACTATTGCTAAACATTTAGGCGGGGGCATAGTCCAAGTTGATGGAGAGGGTAGCATGCCCACATTGTGTACATGGTTTGTGTACTAATTCTGTTGACTGAGCGATGACTTTACATTTTTTATACTTTCGCGCAATATTGAAACAACGATCCCTGGACTTTGTAGTTCAAAAGAGCAGCTATTGAGTTCGTTTGCGAGATATCTATAGGGCTAGATATGTTTAAGAAAATTAGACGAATATGTTATTATGTTATATACGTTTATATTGATAAATGACTTATTAGACGATCAGTGATAAAGTGATGATACGACGATTATTCAAACGTTTGAGAATTTGGAGTTGCTACATATATCTCCATGTAAGGTCAATATAATAGTAAACAAATTTTCAATCACAGTCTTCGGAAATCTTTGTACAACAGACTACTAGGAAATAAAAGAGGGAAGAGTTTTTAACGTGTCAACCATTGTAGGTATTTTTGTAGTTGTTTAGATCACTTAGAAGCAGGAGTATTATATATAACGAGAAAATGCTCTGTAACGTAAAGTGTTTTTGTTCTCCTCTATTTTTATCAGTCACGAAAATATAGGAACCGTAATTTTATTTTTGTTTTTGGCTCCTGTGTTGTATGCTCTTAACCATAACTTAAATAATAGTGTAAAATTAATTTATTAGTAAACAATTCATGCATGTTTCCATGTGCATAGCTTGTGGACCTGAAGAAAAATATGATGAATGCCATGCTCATTGTCAAGTAACCTGTTCAGACAGACGTGCAGAGTGTGGAGGAAAGTTTGCACCGGGTTGAATATGTGAAGATGGGTATATAAGGGATGCCAATTGGTATTGATTGTTAACGCACATCAACACGGTTAACAAGTCAATCAACTTGGCATTCGAGGTTTTTAGCGGGCCTAGGTAGACATACCCATCAGTACCTTAAGTACTGCTGATTTAAGTACTGCTGACAAGGAGACCGAATCGAAAGCTTTTTCAAAATGTATGAATCCCAAATATAAAGGAAGTTCATATTCATTAGTCCTTTCCATAACTTCATTCAGTGTTTGTATGTGGTCCATTGTGCTAAATCCACGACGAAATCCGGCTTGTTCCCTTCTCTGGTTAAAATCCAAGTCCCGTTCAATACGATTCAAAATAACTTTGGTGAACATTTTGTATAGAACTGACACTAAACTAATTGGTCTGTAGTTTAGGACACGTTCTTTGTCTTGTACAACAAAATTATAACAGGATTATTCCAACTTCTGGGTATTTCTCTCTTTCTCAGGCACATTGAGAATAATTTCGGAAGTTCCTCGTTCATGTTTCCACCTCCTCATTGAAACATCTCTGCTGTGAGTCCATCTTTTCCTGGCGATTTTCCGTTCTTCATCCCCCGAAGTACTTTATCCACTGCTTTCTTCGTTACATCTTGGACATCTACATCATTTTCTTCTGAGTCTTCATTTCCTAGCTCTTCTTCGGAGTAGTACAATTCTCTGTAGATTTTTTTAAATTTCTTCCTTATTTCGTGTTTCGGTCCCGTCTGGTCTCTTAACTGCAATTGTTTGCTTTTTCCCTATCATGAGCTACTGTTTGTTTTTCTTCAGGCTCTTGTTCTCCTCCTCTTAATGTAACTTTCCTCTTCTTTGAATTCCCTTCTTTTCTTCATCAAGAGTTTAGTTTCTTCTGAGATTTTGCTCTTTCTTTTGTTTCTGGTGCCTGCTATTTCCTTGGCTGTCTCTCTTATTATCTGGGTCAGTATTTTATTTCTGCTATTGATGTGTTCTTCATCCTCTAACTCTTCGTTCAGAACAGACACGTCTTGCAGAATTGCCCTGTTATTCGATAGAACTTAGTCTATTTCGTTTGTGGCCCCATTTGGTCCTTTCCATGTCCACTTCCTCTGCGGCGCCTTCTTGAAAAATGTATTGGAAATGAACAGTCTGCTGGCTTCTGAAAAATCCACTAACTTCTCTCCTCTCTTGTTCCTTTTGCCAAATCCAATGTTTCCCACTTTTGTGTTACTGCTCTGATTGGCTCCTACTTTCGCATTTAAGTCTGCCATTACAATTTTGTAATGCGATTTGTTACTATCCAATATCTTCTGTATCTCCTCGTATAGGTCTTCGATTTCCTCCTCCGGATGTGAGGTTGTTGGAGTATACACTTGTATAATTTCCATACTGTATCTGTTGTTTATCTTTATCACTACCCGTGCGATTCTATCTGAAATTTCTTCAATTTCTGCCATCCGTGATTTCAGTTCTTTATTAATTATAAAGCCAACTCCTGTCGGTTTTCCATTTTCTGTTCCTTTAAAGTAGAAATAGAACGTGTGCCCCGACGGTGGTTCCAACTGTTCTTCATTCTTCCTACACACTTCTGATAGACCTATGATGTCCCACTTAATCCTCTTGAGTTAATTCTGCAATTCTTCTAATTTGTCCTCTCCTGCAAGTGACTGACAGTTGAGAGTCGACACGTATAGATCCGTTCGAGTTGCCGTGTCGATGTCCTGGCAATCTACAGTCCAAACCCAGGTCTTTTGACCCTCTGACTTCCTACAGGGAACTGACCGCTTCCGTTGCCAGCTGCATTCCGTCCTCCGGGCAATGAAAACCTCCGAGGCTGTTTCCTTACTTGTACCATCATGTGTAAAGAAAGGAGGAGTGCTGACATTTGACTCACCACGCTGTCAGCTAATGTGGGTTGGTGAGCAGCCCATCCACGTTTCATTCGCCAAGCAGTAGCTTGGGTACTTACAGACCCCACTACGTGAACGTATGGATTCGGCATTAGGCGTCTACCCTGGTCGGTTCCCTTAAGCCTTAGCAAGAGGAATTAAGGGATCTCCTCTCAGTTAGTATATTTATATATGTATGTATGTATGTATGTATCTATCTATTTATCTATATCTATCTATCTATCTATCTATCTATCTATCTATCTATATATATATATATATATATATATATATATATATATTGGGTGTCCCATTTTAATCAAACCATTGGAATATTGCAAAGCATTGAAATAAAAAACTAAAACTGTGCAGTGGAACATGTAGCGAGAGATGTGGAACAGCCTTCCATGTACAATGGCGTTATGTCACATGCACGGTGTTGCCACCTCAACACAAACTTATTTTTTTTCAAATGGGATAAAGGTTAAATACTTTCGGAGGTGATAGTATGAGCTCAATAAAAAAAAATATGTGAACATGGTTCGAGTTCTGCTTCGTTTCGGAGATACAGTGATCCCAACTTGGAGCCCGAAATGGACACCTAATAGTGGGAAGAAATTGAATAATTCTCAATAAATCGTTAACGACGCATTGAATGAAAACTTTGTTGGTGGGAATTTGTTTGTAACACCATGGTGGATATCAGGATTGAAAACACGATGTCACAATATTGTCAGTGTTGCCAACCCTGTATATAGTTGAAATTTTTCAAACGGCACTACGTTGTATTATTAGATATTTGGCATTCTCTAGTGATGATAAACAACATACGTAAAGAACATATCGCTGTGTTGCAAACTATAAGACAAAAATTTTCACGATCTTATACAAACTATGTAATTCTCTAGGATATATCATCCACAGTTTGCAACACTGCAGTGTGCGCTTTACGTATGTTGTTTATTATCACTGGAGGATGCCAAATACCTAATAATACAACGTAGTGACATTTGAAAAATTTCAACGTTATTCCGGGTGGGCAACACGGATAACATGGTGACATCGTGTTTTCAATCATGATATCGACTATGTTATTGGAAACAAATTATTACCAACAAAGTTTTCATTCAATTTGTCATTTATGATTTATTGAGAATTATTCATTTTCTTCCCATTGCTAGGCGTTCATTTTAGCTCTACGTAAGTTGGAGTCACTGTATCTCCGAAAGGAAGCACAACTCGAGCCATGTTCACATAAACTTTTTTGTTTATCATGATGCATACTATCACCTCCGAAAGTATTGGACCTTTATCACATTTCAAAAAAGAAAGTTTGTGTTGAGGTGGCAACACCGTGCATGTGACATAGCATCACTGTGCATGGAAGGCTGTCCCCTCTGTCGCTGCATGTCCCACTGCACACTTTTCGTATTTTCTTTCAGTGATTTGCAGTATTCCAGCGGTTTGATTAAAATGGGACCCAGCATCGTGAGGACATTTGGGGAGCTGCTGTGAATAAAGACAGTGGTGATCACAGTGAGAGCTTCGACTCTCCTCTCCCAACCCGTCTGACCAGCGTGGGAGTAGCAGACCTACTCCTCCCTTCGGGGAGAGGCCTTATCCAGTGGTGGATTGAATATGTACACTAGTGATACACAAAATGGGGTATCAGTACCACAGTAAGATTTTAGTCCATTTTACTTGCGAAAGTACTAGTAATTTATATAATGTAATTCGCTTATAATATCAACCTCGAAAGGTTTTTCTAATTATATTCACTGAAGTGATATATATATATATATATATATATATATTGAGAGAGAGAGAGAGAGATGTATTTATATATACATATATCACTAAGAGCTCACTAGAGAGGGAGAAAGTCGAATGAGGAAGGGATTTTTCAGTAGAATACATCTAAGAATGTGGTTGCGATTTCAATAATTTTGGAGCTGTTATGTAGGAATGCTAGCATCAGGTCGTAGAATTAAGAAAGGCAATTAAAATTTATCATTTTTGCCCGACTATTTCCTATGTTATAAGTGATAGAGACCTTTTTCAATAAAATTAAACCCCCCAAATTACCTTTACCATAATACATTTTCCGTATTAGAATCTCTATTGAAACCTATTAGAATCAGGTAAATATTACGAATAGTAGTAATATTATAATCGTGGCGAGTTGAAGTAAAATTTACGAAAACACTCTTTACAATACATAGCTTACGAAAAATTTACATCACAGCACCGGATAGCAAATTATACTTGGATGTAAATTTCATGAATTTAAACTTTAAAATTAAACATTAAAATTGACATTAAAAAAATACGAACCCTAAATTCTTGTCTTCTAAATTCCTTAATGAAATCGGGAATAGCAAACACGTCTCCATATAGTAAACGATTATTCAGTATATTATATAATCAATATTTAAATTGTAAATAATGCCTGTTCTTATAAGGTTTGATAGCACGTACTTTATTATGCATATTCGTGTCCTTGTTTAAAATAGTTGTCTGTCGAATATCGACAATACTTGTATAGAAGTTTTTGCATCGTAATTACACAACACTCTAATCCGATTTATTTATGTAATTTATCATGCTGGAAAATGGATACAATATATTTTCAGATATTGAGCATAAGTGAAAGGTAGAAACGCAATTAAAACTTAATTCATTTAAAGTCAAGACTATGCATTCTTTATTCGGGATAGTAGCGTTTGAAAAATTTAAATCTTATTTCTTAATGCGAATTGCTACTTTGAATAAATGATTACCTAAAGCTTGATTTTCATTTATGGTATCTAAAGATTGCGTTCAAGAAATGTTAGAGATGGTAAATTAAAA
>JAGDQP010051362.1:771-14031 GCA_022664845.1 Lepisma saccharinum | reverse complement strand
ATTTCAGAGTAGTGTATTATGCAGCTGAGGAGCTTAAGGACTGACTGGCGTTAATCGAATACTGTTACGGCACTTACCTGCTAAGAAAAAACCACCACAAAAATATTACCCTAATGTGTTCCTTGTTTGCCCCATGACTTTAAGGGAGCATTGCTATTGAACCATTTCACACTGAAACCGTCTTCGAATGAAGTTTTTGGTGTCGTTGAAACCGCTCTTTCTTTTTTAAAAAAATGTTTGCAATTATTTCGTGGATGCTTTCTAATGGGAATTAGGAAGAGGCGAAGATTCTCCACGGGAAACAAGTTGCTTGCCTATATGTAGAAGGGATGCTCAGTTATCGTTTGTGTCTCTTCGTGACTTTGATCCAAAAAAATCTGTCTGTTTCTTTTACAAGGGTGGTTTGGTGTTGTTCGAACAAATAATCTAGTTGAAGAGAAACAGTGATTCTTTGAATGTTGATCTTGAATCTTAAATGCGTTAGTGATTCTTGTGTTACGTTGTGATTTTTCTGAGAACAAGAACTGCGGAATTTATTTTATTCTTGCCATACTCATATGCGTTTGTAAGTGTGTATCGTATTGCCGAAACGGATATTCTTTCAAAGGAACAGAGTAAAGATCTGCTAGAGTGGTACGTTCTGAGTGACAAGTCGGTCACATAAACACGGAGAAAGGCGTTTGTACAATGCGGTGTGAAAATAAGTAACAAAACTTATTCGTCTGTATGAACAGTTTCGAAATAACTGTTTTAATAAGCAGCAGCTTTCTCGGCGACAACGACAAGTCGGTCGACCAGCAACTGTCTCTGTCGACAAAATAAACGCAAAGTGGTTCGTTCTGTGCTTACTTCACCCAGTAAATCTATACGACGTCGAAGTGTTGCACTCAACGTTACAAGAAGTTCATGACAACGATATTGCGTGTGCTGGAGATTAGGGCGTACAGAATGCATGTAGTACATAAATTACAAGAAACAGTTTACGGTGCCAGGTTGCTAATTTGTAACTGGTTTAGAGATAAATTAAATGAAAACCCTATGTATCTCTGTAAAATTATAATGTCTGATGAATCTAAGGTTTTCTTTAATTTAACGGTGTCTTCATCTCATGCACCGTTCTGTGGCCTCAGTACACCATTGGAAAGAATGGAACGTTTTACTGACCAAAGGGGTATTGAGGGGATTAACAGCAAATTGCGTACTTGGGCCGTTTTTCTGTGAAGGAAACGCAAATTAAATTACATACCAAAATATATTGCGTTAATTTCTTTTCCCTGAACTTGAGCGCTTAAGTCTTGACCCGAACAATGAAATGTGGTTCCAACAGGATGGGGTTCTAGCACATCGTAGTAGGGCAACCCTTGAAATTTTGAGAGGAAGGTTTTGAAACTGTTTGTTAAGTATGGGGAATGAAGTAAAGTGGCCAGCTAGAAGCCCAGATCTAACATCATGCGACTTTTTTTCTGTGGGGTTTTCTTAAACAAGATGTTTACAGGAATCCTTCAACAACACTTGCAGAGCTTCGACGATCGATAGAGCGTTGTGTTGAACAGATGACACCAGGCACACGTGAACAATTTTTTCACAAACACACTCATACACAAAATAAATTTATGCTTAACACATCAGAGACATCACGAGGAATAGATGAATAACAATCGATGAAGAGCCCAGCAAGAAGTCAAGAACTGCTGTACAGGTAAGCTAATATTTCAAATGTTTCTCTGTATTCAGTAGAGACGCAAATTAGTTAATAATGGTAAAAGTCTCGAATTAATGTTTGAGAAAAGTGGAATTAAACAGGTAATGACATCCTAGGGGACACAGTTTCCCATTTTTCTAGTACACGCCGTTGATAGTTTAAGACTCATTCCAACTCACTGTTAATTCAGAGTTTCAAACGTCGCATAATCTGATATCTTTCCTTTATGAGTATGTTCTATGAGATCTTTTATCATTGAGATAATTTTGTGCAATAAGCTGTTGAAAAGTACGAGAATCTCTAACCGTTCACATATGACCTATTGAGGTGCACAGGGTCAAATTTTAGATTCTCGTAACTCACATATCATTTTTAATTTTATATCTTATGGAAATTGAACTCGTTGTTTCAAAGTCGAACGCTTTGATAGCCGTCATTGTATTAAATACGACACTTAAGCTCCGTGACCTTTGACCTATTCTGACATTTCTGACCTTTCAATTTTGCTGCAAAGAAACCTTCAGTCAGTCCTTTATTTGTGTTCTTGTGGTCATCTTCTTTGATAAAATTAATCTTGTACCATTATCTATTGATAAGGGTGCTAATCCCTAAAAGTCACTGATGACATGATGAGGGTCACGGGGTGAAGTTTTGGAATCTCGTAAGTCGCATGTCATTTTAATTTTAAATCTTATAGGAACTCAAATTTATTGTTTCAAAAGTCGTGATTGTCTGAAATATGACACTTACGTTCCTTTGACTTCTTGGGACATTTCTGACCTTTAAATTTTGCTGAAATGAAGTCTTCGGTCAATCCATTATTTGCGTATTTTTTGTCGCCTTTATCAATAGAATTAATCTTGTATGATAATTTGTTGAAAGGAGCGCTAATCTCGCAAAAGTCACAGATGACTTACTAGAGGTTACAAGTTCATAGTTGGCCACGTTTATCATTAGCACATTACTTAGCATCAGAAGTTCTGCACATATACCAATTTTTGCTACCAGAGAACAATATTTAAAAGAATGGCATATGAAACCACCTTTTAACATTGAAATCCCATAAAGAAAAAATCACGTTTTTACCTATGACCTTGTATGTCATCAGTCCCTTGTACTCGTGACCTCGTTTTACTTTCAAACAAAACTTCAGACCTTCATGTAAACTCCCTCCAAATTCGGTTGTCTTAGCTTTTCCCATTTCTGTGTACTGGAAAAATGAAATTTACACACGAATTTTGGGACATTCTGTATATATATTGCAACTAAACTGTAACATGTGTGTCTCCTGATGATAATAAGATTCTCCTGTTTCCTTTCTCCCTTTTTACGGTTTCTAAATATCTTCATTTTTAATAGCATTAATTGCTTAAAATGTTATCTAGTTTCCAATAATTGCACTTATAACTTAAGATAATCACATTTTATTTTATCTCTGCTGGGAATGAAATACTTGCTTCTTTAATGACCTCCAAATGTAGATACAGAACTCGCTCGTACGGCTGTATGGAGGCAATTGTGGTACCTTGCGATGGTACCTTAGTTACAATTCTGGAGAAGTTCCAAGATTCCTAACAGAGATTTTCCCCCACTGCTCTCCCTTGGTCTTCACATTTTAAACAACCAGCACCAGCATCAACGCAAAGGTTGTTCATGAGAGTTAAAATTGTGTCTTTCGATCAGGATACTAATATGAGCTATATATACACAATATAATCCACCTGCACTTACGAAATCACTTATTAGAAATAAAAGTTGCAATTTTTGTGATAAATTCACCACAAACAAGAGTTGTAGGATGCCATTTTTTTTATTAAGACACATCTAAAATTTTAACCTGAATTCCGGTATTTTTCGACGAAAGGTCATGTTTAAACCCCCGTAGAAATAAAGTATTTTAATTCAACCCAACGATTTCTTATATACAGAAACTCTAAGTATAGGTCTAAACATTTAAAATGATTGCAGCCTTATATTCAACTGGTTCACAGAAAAAATAGTTGTTTTTGTGAAGATACCACATTTGCGTTTGCATAGTATAACGGCGGAGAAAATCAACTTGCAATGACTAAACCACTTCGAAATAAATATTGCAATTTTAGTTGAGTTGGACACATACAAAGCTACTACGACACCACTTTTTTTTTTCATGATAACCCATCTGAGATATTTAAGCCAAAAATCCGGCGTTTTTGTTGTCAAGGTCTACACAATAAAAAATAGCTGTATAATTCAAGACAATGCGGTGTCCCAACATCACTACCACTTTTGTCACACGGTGTTGATTTCGTTACTGGAAGAAAAAGAAGTTACCGAATTTTTGGATTAAAGAAATTCATATTCTGAAAAGGTTATTCGACATCTTCAAAGTACACTTCAAGAGCTACAAAAGCGCTCAAGCTCGCCTGGTTTTTAAGATATTAACGTCTGTCTATGGGAGTAAAAACATATGAGACTGTCCGTGTCGGAATATAATAGAGGCAGCCATCGTGCACGCGTAACTACTGGCTTGTTACGTAACACGTGCATTGTAAATACAACTGCCAAACCACCGTTTGCAAGTTCGTATAGTAGCTGAGTGGTTAAAGCGTTGGCTTGCTAATTGAAAAGCCCGTGTTCTAATCCCGGAGGGAGAAACATGGTTTTTCTTCTTTCAAATATATTTCTATATGTTCATATTTATTATTAATAATTATTTTCTTGTATTTTTCGTATATTTTCTTAAATTAGTGACCATGGATTAGGTTAGCCGAGGTTAGGTGCGGTCATGCAATATATTTACATTTCCGTTCTCATATTCCGTACACGACCCTCTCGTAGAAAAACATCACTCGCCATGTTGGAAATATGGTCGCCACGGTAGAAATAAGGGCATAGCGTTCTTCTCAAAATTGGTTCTACAACAACATACTAAAAATATTTTTTTCTAAAATGGAGATGGAACCAATTTTTCTAAATGGATTATTTTTCCATGGAATAATCCAATTACATATGTACCAGTTTCTTGCCTAAAGTTGGGAAGAAATGCTAATAACACTAAATTCTGATAAGAATAATTTTCACAAAGAAATTTTCATCAATAAGGAAAGCTTTTTTATCAAAGTTAATTATTATACTGCTTTTACAAGTATAAAATATATATTGTGGATTTAAAGGACAATTTCTGAACGAAGGATTAAGTGCAAAACCTAGAAAAAGCACAGGTTTGTTCTCTTACGAAAATAACTGCGCAGACGGAAATAAATATCATTTCTTATACAAGCAGTAAGTTTATTTAACTATGGTCCACTTGGCGTGGGTGGTGCTTTAACAAGACAAATCTTGGCAATATTTTCTCAGCTCTAAAATAACTCATTGTTAAGACGTCCCTCTCTCTTTCTAAATCAACGCGAAATTATCACGGGTTAGAGTCCTGGTTGGGACTAGAATACTTTTCCTGTAGGCCAATAAGGCAACATCATCATAGTTCATTAAAATACTAAAGTGTACAATTTGTGAGCAAGCATCCAAGCTGTCTATACTATTAAGTTACACTGAGTGTAAACTTACAGAAACTTCTAAGCAGACATTCAATGTAGTAAATAAGACTTTCCCATGCCACTGGCGTCAAATTTCTTTCTTCTGACGCTCACAAATACAATTATACACGATCTAAGTAAGTAGGGAACGAACTCCGTTGTATTAAAGTGGTTAACTGTTGGACTTTCAGTCTGTAGATCTAGGTTCGATTCCCAGTTATGAAAAGCCTTTTAAAAATATATTTGTATGAGAATCATGCCATAGCTGCGAAATGCAAGTCATAGGACAGTTAAAAGATTAATAAGTATGTTTGTGATCGTAATAGACCAAAGAAATTGTTTCATGATTAATATCACTGTTCCCCGTATTTATCCTGTCTTAGATATTATCGTGTTTGTCTCTTTTTTTAGTTCTTTTTCTCTCTGTTACGTGTGTATGTGTAAATGCTCTCCCTCTATATCTCTGCCTCTAGAGAGAGAGAGAGAGAAAGATAGAGTAAGAATAACTGTTTGTGTTCATAAATATAAATGTAAATCCTTTGAAAATTCTATGCTTTTATCCCCACCCCCTCTGTGTGTGTGTGTGAACAAGATAAGTGTTTTTGCATTAAATAATGATGATTCCTGCATGAAGTTCATATTAGTATTTTTCTTTTCTTTGCATTAATTCATATCCCTTAGAACTTAAAGTGAGTGGAGTTTCTGCCTATCTATCTCGCGGTTCTCTAAATGATGCTGAACTTCTCATTGTTTCCTCCTCCAAATGGAGGAATATACCAGCATGCCATGTTTTGACGCATTTTGTACTGTCATGTTAGTTGTGTAGCTATTAGGTTTACAGTGAAACAATTCTCCTCTAGGAAAGAGGTAATATTTTTTATAGCCCCGACCTCCAGTTATTATTGTAAGTGGCTGTACATGTCATTGAATTATGTCAGTTGAAACAGTTCTACCGTATAGTAAGTTACATTAATAACTGTTTGATGTCCTATGCCTCAAAGTAACGATTTCATATATAATTCTCAATTATCACAATCATTTATTATTATGGTACAACTGCCAATAGATATGCATAATAGAGGAACCCTAGTGAAAAAAGAAAAGAAAAGACTGCTGGTGTGACGCGAGTGTGTGTATACGGCCGAAAGATGCCTTGCCAGCAGTTTTGTATCTTGGATCGCGGAGGTATTGTTTCATATCGCCAGTATGATTTAGCCTTCCCCAACATCGGTGCTCGTATTGAACGGACTGAGTCCACCGTGCAGCTCATATGTAGTGCCTGGCTCCACGGAGGTACTACACAACTACTTGCCGGATAGCAACGACCGCGCCGTACCACGTAAGGCTTGTGCGTATGGCTCTGGTGGATCGAACGGACACATCCTGAATACTAGCGAATACACAGGAGGATATTGCACAGCGCCCATTGTCCGCACGAAGAGTTCTACGTCGTCAGACAAAGCGGGAGATAATTGCATGGGGCCCATTGTTGTGACTTACGCCGACTACACAGCATAGGTATAAACGACTACAATGGTGTCGCGAACGTTGCACATGGTGAGCCGAATGACAGGACATCCTCCTTTGAGAAGAATCCCATTTCTGTCTGCAGCATCATGATAGCCGCATCCGTATCTGGCGGTACCGTGGCACTAGCGTTTTGCCTATCCACATCGCACCGCACCGGATGTTATGGTGTGGGATGTCATTGGATTCCGTGCCCGTTCGTGTCTCCTACGCATTGACGGACATGTAACCGGGGTTAGGGGGACGGAAACACCCCCTTAAAGACGAAATATTATCCAGTTTTACATGTTTGTCAGGTCCATAACTAGAAATGTATACTTGAATCTTTTACACTGTTAAAAGAAAGGAACATTAAAAATAACGTGATTTTCTTAGAAGAAAAGAACAAACAAATGTAAAACCGGAAGTACTTGCCTCTACAACTAAAGTTGACGATGTAATTATCAGGATGCCGGAAACAATACACTAATTAATTGATGATGATGATGATAAAGCCTCCACGAATTATGAAGAAGGTTCAACCTCTTTGAACCCTGATTCTCATTCTCCACCACATTTACCTTCACTACAAACCTCATCTAGCAATGCAGAATTGTAATCCGTACAACCAAACAGAAGAGGAAGGTAGTTTACTGTATGTTGTCATAATTTAGGATCCTTACATAACCTCCTATCGAGCCAAATGAAAGGTGTTAAGTACACAATCGTTCCGGACGAAGTTATCTCGGGAGTTCAAATATTTATACGCAGTATACAGTACGCAGTCAATTTATACCATATATTTGAGAATACCGACTTCGGACCAACTGCTAGTATAGAATATAAACCAACTTCAGAAGTAAAAATTACATCTATTCTAAACACTTCACAAATTCCTGAAGCCGAAAGCACATATGGTCCATTAACAGTGGAAATAAATTCAAATTAAGCTTTAGAGAAAGAAAAAAAAAAAACAGTACACCTAGAAAATCCAAACCAATTCAAGCTGGCCATATTGCAACAAATCCTATTGTTTCTGATTATCGGAAAGATATTTATAGATCCTAAAGAAACTTTACTATCTTCAAATTACCAACAAGACAGTGATAATCAGGTTGTTCAAGACTCACATACCAAACAATTAGAAGAAGGAAATCACATTAAAGATATCCCAAAGGCCAAAAATATAATAATAAGAAGAAACATTAATCGTGAACTTATGGATTTTATTCGGTTTTACCAGTTAATAACATCCTAATTACAAAATATGGAAATGATAGCTTTTCGTACAGGAAACCATTCCGCAATCAGAATACAATTTAAAGACAAAGACAATATAGATAAGTTCTCAAAAGTCATAAAAAAAAATCAATTTTTGGAAAGAATTCAATAATGGAATCCACTGAAGAAAAGCGGTCTGTACCCCAACCAATTAGAACGAACACCACTTTCACACGTGTCATCAAAAGCATCTCAATTAACACAAATATAGAATATCTGAAACAACATTTGAAAAGAAAACTCCCAATCACTAATCTTACAAGAAGCAGAGGGACCATTACCATTAATTGGTTTATATGATAAGTATCTCACTTTAGTAAGTGATTTAATAACAAATGTCATCACAGTCGCATTCGTCAGATACAAAGTAGAAGCCTCTCTTTCATTACCTAGACCTGTACCTTGTAGAAGATGCTATCAATATCATGAAATACAATCGTGCCCTAATAGGGACACCTGCTACAAATTTGGGAAGCCTCATCCTAACAACTCGTGTAAAGTAGCATCAAATCCATGAAATTGCAAGAAGGTTGGACACAGAACGGCTAGTTCTAATTGCTCCTTAGGACCTGAACAATCTCAACTTAATATTTCAAGTAAGATATATCGAAACTACCAAAAGAAAACATCTTCAGATAATAATGCAGAAGGACACAATATCAACAAAGAAATCAATCACAAATCGCCAAATTTACAACAAATTCAGTCACTCGTAGATAACGAAATGCAAAAATTTACCACAATAATAGTACAATGGGTTTCTTCGGTGCTCACACTAACTTTCTTGGGGACGTCATCTTAAAAATTAAATTCTGCAATAAACTTAGCCTTGGAAAAACTTTTCCAATGCCATCTAAAACACTTTAAAGTCAGTTGCTGGCTACATCTACGTTGGAAAGGAGGGAGTCCTTCACACAAAAACAAATTATAAACAGACTATTATGAATTTCAAACAAATGAAACTAAAAAAAAAATACAACTAATAAAACAAACTCTTAAGTTTAATTCTAAGTGCACAAATTTCATCAAAACAAGAAATAATTTCACCAACATTAAACCTCATCTCATACTCGTGTCCACGGATGAACAAATATGACTGAAGGAAATACAAGAAAATGATGGCCAACTAGAGCATTTACGAACATAAAAATTGCATACGGGTTAACTCTACGTCTTTGGGTAGGCGCCCACAAAACTACCTATCTAAAAATTACTATTTCCATTTTACAACTTTACCTATTTATTTAAATTTACTGACAATTTCACATAAAATCCTAATCATTTTTTAAACAGCTGATCAAATTAAATTTGAACTCATTAAATTCATACAATAAGCACAATTTAACTTTGGTGGGTCTTGGTGCGTAGCTCATTTGCGGAGTTGTTTACTATACAATATTCAAATCATCAACTTTATAATTAAAACCAAAGGACGAAAGAGGCCAAAGATGGCCAGACGTCCCGCCTGGGTGCCCCTGAGGGCACTTAATAATTTTTCATTAAGTTAGTTACTTTATCGGTGTACGTAAGGCGAAATCACCTTATATATTTCCAATATGGACCATTGTCTCATGTTTTAGCAAGGTAATGTTTTAAGGCAAGCCTTTTGCACTATTTTTGCATTTTTTTCAAAACCATTGTTATACGATAAGCAGACTGCAGAAGTTAAAGAATAAGAACCCAGGGGACACTGTCATCTCCGTGTGAAGGAAATAATGTTCCGTTCTGCAAAGGTTTATATGTCGCATAAGGTTCAGGAAAGATGAGAAAATAACAATTTTGACTATGACTGTAGTATGTATACTATCAACACACAAATAACACCAGCCTGCTTGTTTTAGATTATTGTCAGAAGTCTCCATATGGACTGTGGTGACACTAGATGTGTTAGAAATGACACTACTGACGATACCGAAGAGATAATCTATTCAATTACAATTGCTAGATACATATTTTTCGAACAGTGATGTTACAACAATCTATCATAAGTTGCAAGCTCGAAAATGTATTATTTAATTAGTCGCTTGTCGTAACCACATGTTTTCTCCACTGTTTCATTACCCATTGAGGAATGTATGTAACAAGCCAGTATTACAGACTATGGGCCACATTTCGATTTAAAACATGTTATGTTGATGTGTTTTAAAGGAAGGCGCATCCAACGTGTGGCGTCTGTGTACAAGTTGCAATTATAATGTGACTATTGCAAGAGATCGTTCTATTTGCATAATTTCTTCCATGACTATAACTCATGGACCTTTCATTGAAATCATCATATTCATAGGGACATGGTTAAGTACCACTACTGTTGCTATCTTCCAATGTAAGTGTTGATGACAATAGGATAAATCATACAATGTGGGGCCCATTTATATTGTAATATTCTAGCCATTTATATTCTCATGTTCTGTCGTGATTGTAATATTCTACCCATTGACCACCCTCCCTAACAGATTCCTTGGAAGGGGCCACATTCTTGTAGTTTGATTCCTTTGATTCGTCATGCACTGTACATCTACCATGTTCATGACACATGCTTGTATTATTGACGAAAGACTAGTTACCAACCAAAACAAGCACTTAGTGCTCCGTTTTCCGTGTCCACCCAACACTAAAACTGCTTTCCTCTACAGTGCAGTAGAAATAATGTCCATTTCACGTTCTGTATCTAATCCCACGTAATTTTATTATGGATGTGGTTAAAAGATGGTTATACTTTTTGAAATGTTTGATTGGCTATCTGTGAAATCGTCCAATGTTCGAAATAATAGCGGAATTTCAGCGTTTCCCCCATAATCCGCACATTCATCAATATAAGAAAATACAGGTCTCTTAGTGAAAAAAAAAAAACAAAAAAAAACACGCCGTCCCAAACACGTCTCTTAGTGATTCTTCCTTTATCCACTACAGTGATTTCAAACAAACCCGAGTGTAACACTTCGGTAACCTTCCTTGTTAATGCATATCGTCAACTTAAGAATTTAAAATGCAAACATGATACACATACAATTTTTCAAATTTATAGGTTGATTCAAATCATATAAATATCTCCTTCACTTGGTTTATTTGCTGTATTCATTTTGGTCTTTACTTAAGACTTAGTACATACCTTCTCCCAAAAATTTAATTACAGTAGAGATAAAAGCTGTGAATATTGGTATGCTTAATATACTCTTTTTCCCTTTATAATTGTGTTATGCGTAAAATTTTTCTAAAAGTTGGTCTGATGATCCTGATAGGCATTCGCCCTCGTTATTGAATAACGTATTAGAAATCACAAACTGGATAATTTATTCTTTTCAATTTAATCTTGTTCACAAATAAGAATTGTAGATGGCAATAAAATATATGTATTACAGGAAACAACATAAAGAACTTCTGTACCATTATTTAATACTTCTACTTTCTCGTCTTGTTGAGAAACAATGTTCTACATTACAGTTTAAACCGAGTTTAATTTCATTTTTGTGATGAGATGATAAATGAGAGAGAAATTAAAAGTAATCCAGAAGGAAAGAAAACTTCTATCCTAAAATTTTGTTAACTATGATACTTCCATCAAATCTAATGGGTTGACCATATCTATTTATTTTAATCGCTATGAAATGTATTTTTTGAAACTGCGTTAGTAACATTATATTTCGTTATCAAATTAATAATTAAATCAATGACAGTCGGAGGCTGCACATGTGCTACAGTCATGCTTCATATTTTGGATTAGGGCGAGAATTTTCCTACGACACCTTAACCACCTTTCGAGGCCTAGTAGTTCCTAAGTTAATAACTGGATTTCCATCTCTAGAACCGCTACTGTAATGTGTATGATCTATAAGAGTTTCGCTCATCTCAACGAGACCTTTCCATGGCCCCTATCTCTTGCACCGCCTCTATGATCTCTATATATGAAAAGGATTTGAACTCCTCTTGTCAAGCCTTTTCCAGGGACACCTCCACCAACTTCTCATCCTTAGTAATTCCAAAACTGAACCTGCCCCCGAAACTGGGGAATCGCCATTGCGATCTAGATGAATGATACGGGTTTGAACTCGTCTTACTAAAACCTTTCCAACGACATCCCATCCACCATAGTGAAAAACTTCGGTAAATTTTTTGAATAGGTAATTTTAGTAACTTCTAATTTCGACCCATCACGACCGAATGAGTGTAATGCTTGTTAAAATCCACAAACATCCATACGAAGGTGACACTCGAACCCATAACATTGAAGACGCTGGCATAATGCGCATCCGACCGCATGAGTACCTCCGTCGGCTACTAGCCCTGTTAATTTCTGATTTGAAAGTTGTCAATAGAATGGTTGCGTTTGGCATCAGAGCACTTTGTGCTGAAGCCTAAAACAGAACACTTGATACATGTAAAACAATTTCTCAGCAGAAACGACTATCTTTCTATTTGATAATATGTGAAGCCAAATTTAAAGTGGACCGCATTAGGGGTGGACGGTTCCTGAAAACGTAAACCGCGGTTTCGGTTTACCACTTGAACCGGTTTGGAACGGTTAACCGAAACCGGACCGAACCGTTCTCAAATCGAACCGAACCGTTTCCAAACCGAACCGAACCTACCCTTTCCCAAACCGAACCGAGCCGTTCCCAAACCGAACCGAACCGGTTTGAAGTCAAAACCGACTGATTCGGTTTAAACTACAAACCGAACCGAAACCGGTTAATCGGTTTTTGGAACACCCCTAGACCTCATGTCCATGAACAATTCACTTATAGATCATGTTCCGATACATCTCATTGTAAAGCTTGTATAGTAAATGATAGGGTTAAACAGTTTCATAATAGGAGTATATTTGAAATATTCTGTAGTCTCATAACATTTCGACAATTGTTTTCCTAAATGGGGAAATCAAGGAGAAACCATCTAGGAATGAAGAGGTATGGAAGTACAAAGATAGAGAGCGATTCAGTCCAACTCTACTCAACGTCATACTTCAACACTGGCTGAATGAATTGCAGAAATCTATTCATCAATTTTCCAATTTAATTTCTAGATCGCGTCTCAAATTGTTTTTCAATTTAGAGGGTTATTTTCGTAGAGGTTTTCATCAATGGTGTATCCCTTCTTCCACTAATGCAATAAGCAGACAATTTCAGTTTTATCTCTATAATCGGTTTATTCCACTTAAATGGAGGAGCATTTTATTTACGGCTCAGTAAGCAGGCTCTTAAGAGTAGCTTCTCTTTTCCATTTTCAATTCCAGAACATTTTTCTTTCTTATAACTT
>JAGDQP010051361.1:2453-14031 GCA_022664845.1 Lepisma saccharinum | reverse complement strand
CTTTGAAAGCTCCTCCTTTCTCCATATAGCACTTATCAATTTATGCAGTTCCTTGATTAGTGCCGTTCCACCTGCTATAATTAATTCGACTGGTATACTGTATGTTCCTGGTGCTTTGAAGTTTTTCAATTTCTTTATCGACATTTCTATCTCGATCTCGCTAGGTTCGGCTATAAACGGTTCTGCGGTATGGGATTCAAATTCCCCTGTTTGTTGCTCGTTGTGTATTAAGAAGTTTGTCAAAATAACTTTTCCACAAAATTTTAGTCGGATCCACCTGAAGATCTCCACGTTCATTTCTAATCATTTCTAACCTCGGTTGGTAACCTTTTTTTTAACGAGTTTACCCCTTTGTATAAATCTCGTATGTTATTTGTCTTGCCGTTTTCCTCTATCTCCTGAATCTTCTGCATCAGATATTCTTGCATTTTGTTTCTGAACCCGAGTGTGGCATTTCGTTTCGCGTTACTGTAGTGGTTGGTATTTGCTTCGCTTTTATTACTTAGCCATCGTTGTCTTGCTTCTTTTCGTTCCTCATGAAGCTTAAAGCTTTCTTCATGAAATCAAGGTTTGTTTTTTGCTGTTTCTTCTCACCTACACGTTCCTTCGCTGCGCTCTTAACTGTTTCACGAATTGTCTCCCACATGTTACTTAACATCAATTTCATTATTATCATCATCACTATTATTATTCGAGTCGGCTAAGATTTCGAACCTATTTGAGAGTTCGAGTTGGTAATCAGCTTTTATGCTCGGAGTATTTAATTATTTATCTTCGAATTTCAGCTGTTTCTGTCCCTTGCTTTCTCTGTTTGCGATGCATAACTTTTCCATTACCTTTGTGATCACTAATTGATGATCGGTGTCACTTTGGCGTCGGATATGCCTCTATGGCTTGTCACAGTACCTAATGCTCATGGGTGCAAAATTTGGTGTAAATCAATGCGGATAGGTCCAAAAGCATGGAAACAATATGATAAATTGAGTTTTTTTAATAAGTTGGTAACCCTGACACCTCAGACGCCTGTCGTGCCCTGAGTAACTCTGTGGACATCAGTCTAACCGCGAAGTTCAAAAAAGGCGAGAAAAAACTACTTGTAATACTGCCATCTGGGAGTGATACATCAAAATTTTAGTCACGTCTCCTTCCAACGAAGGAAGTGGGGGTACTTTGTGCTTACCACCGAAAGAAAAGAAATTTATGAGAACAGCAACGTTCAAATTGCGGCACCGTAATGCCTATGCTTTAGCTAAACATACTGTAACAATTTTATTTCAGATTTTTAAACAACGATTAACAAAATAATTACAAAAAATATGATATGATGGGGAAAAATGTACTGAGGGAGTTAATTCGTGAAATAACCCGAATATTATTTACAGGATGTAATATATGAGCCACGCAGTATGTGAATAACTCAAGAATTAAAACCTAAATATAAAATGGAACCAGAAAGCGATAGCAAGAACTGAAAGTTTGCACGAATTTAAACTAATTCAAACATGGACAATGTTTCGTGTCTGGTATTAGGTACTAACTGTATTGTCGAGACGTACATTTCAATGAACTTTATCAAGCGCAGGACACAGGATGTCATATACACAGATCTGTAACCTGCTTATTTACTACAGCCGTTGATGCCAGCAGGAAGCATCTCTCGCTCATTTCGCTTTTTGATTTGTGACTTGGGAATCTTGGGATATCGTATAAACGTATGTAGTGGATGAGGAAAGCTTGTTATTCAGAAGATACGAAATCAAGTCTTTTACAAAGTAGCTGTCAAATAATTACACGTTTCGCAAAGTAGCTGTCAAATAATTTTTGTTATAATCATATGTTTAGTGAACTAATCGACATAGGTCAAAACTTAATGTATCCGGCCCATGTTATATTCCGTAGTTTAAAACCCAATCACCAGGTGACAGGAAAACATGAAGTGTATTGTTGCCTTGCTCACTGTACCTCTCTATATTAATTTCTTATCTATGGTTTTAGTATTATAAGGAACAAAAAAGACTGTGTCAAAGTGAAACTGTTTATGTTACTAGATGAACTATAAAAATAAAATTCACTGGATTATAATTTTCCAGGTAGGAATGTAATATTGTAATTCATGGTAGATGTAAGGTTCATATAGTGAGTGTGAAGCATATTGGAGAAACAACATAGTATAAATTCACTTCCTGTTATACAGTTTTTTTAGATTTCCAGTCTCTACAAAACATACCGTTAAAGGATTTTTATATAGCTTTTATTAGATGTGAAAATGAGATGTGCGAAGATTCTAAATACTAAAAGCTTTTCGCAAATTATTTTTTTTTCAGTTCAAGCAGTAAGGATTGGTGAGTGCAAACAAGAAGACGATCCATGCTATCAACTTGCTAGAGAAATTCAAGAAACAGACCCTATGTGTGGTACTGACGGGAAGACGTATGCTAATCCCCGGTCACTCTTTTGTGCAGCAAAGGAAAACCCAGGTTTGCCATTGTTAAAGTTTTATTTTCGCTTAATAGTTAGAAATTACAAGCAACTTTACAGGTAGAGGATTTCCAAATTCAAATAGCAGTTAAGTGTTTGATAAGAGCATAAGTTGTGAAGTACTGAATAGAAATATTAAGTGCGATTCAGACGTTTAAGAGGAGATATAGGACGGGAAAATTTTGCCTTCGCTTCAGCAAGTGCTTGTAAGGTGCAACTTACATCGTGGCGCATGGAGCAGCTCCTTGAATGATTGCTTGTTGGTTGTAACAATTACAATAATATCTATCTATACAAACAGGAATATTTATGTATAAAAAGAAAATATGCAAACAGGAAATAAAATAGAGTGGATCGGCCAGAGATGAAAGAGAAATTGGACAAACATAGAAAGTGATAAAATGAACACAGATGAATGGAAGAGAATACGAAAGAAGCGAAGCAATGAACTCAGAAAGAATACTGACAGACAAAAGACTACTTAAAGAATATTGGATGAATCAACAGTGAGAACTAATAAAAGAGTTGAAAAATCAGTTAAGTTAGAGGTGACATGTAGTACATCAAGGATCCTGATAAGGAGAGAACAGAGGAATAGAGCAGGGTTGCCGCCTTTGTGTTCAAGAAAATCAGGACAGGGTCTGAGATTATCATATATAGGAAGTCCGGGGGTACTTCCACGGAAAACTTTTACCACTTAAGCTTGGAAATTGATTTTTATGCCCGTTCTGGGCTTGTTCTGAAGTTAAAAATTAATTCCGATTTATGTAAAATGTACTTTTCTTATTAATTATTACAATTAAGACGTTTTAGGCACATTTTAAAACGACTCCTGCACCTCAACAGTAAGAAAAGTGACTCCGGAAGCATATTTACAAATTGGCGTTTTATAAGTGGTCTAGTTGAGGGGCGATGCGGTGGGATGCAATTCCCCTAGGTCAAAGAAATTAAATTAACCAACCCTCTAGTCGGGCGAAACGAAATAAACCATCAAAGTTAGTCGGCCTGGGCCAAAGTTGCCTAAAGGCCTTGAATAAAATTTTAGAAAGAAATCAAAGTTAGAAATATGACGTTCATGTCATTTATTAGTGTCTAATATTAGCTTAAGCTTGTGTTCTACTTCAAATATAGACTCGAAATTAGGTAATTAAATCCATACGTAATGTGTAACTTTAAGGTCATACTATGATTTGTTTTGGTTAGCTTTTGAGGTAGGAGAAACAACAGATGTGGGCCACACCACTAACATCAAAACTGAGTTCGAATGTCCCAACCATGTCATGTCACTAGTTAATATTTGTCAATTCGAACACAGGCCTGTGCCAAAGTTGCCTAAAGGTCTTAAAAATCAAATTCAATTCATTTCGCTCACTGCGCTTTACCTAAGCTTCTTGCGAAGAAGCACAATTAATTTTAAATTCCGTCTGTAATTTTTAATAGCTTGCTCGAAACGTTTTATTTTATATACATACAAATTAACACTGAAAAAATAATTTTAAAAACTGTTTAAATACATACTTTTCTTAAACAATTCGCACTAAAAAGTAAAAAATAATTTTGTTTATGCATGACTAAAAAGAAAAGTATGGGGCATGTGCTCTTATATAAGGATACTTTATATTTTTTTAATTGGGACGCTCTATGCTTTTCTTTTCAGTCATGCATAAACAGAATTATTTTTTACTTTTTAGTACGAATTGTTAGAGAAAAGCATGTCTCTAAAATGCTAATAGAAAATTACTTTTTCGAGTTATTTCGGTGTTCGGATACTTTTTATTTATCAATATAATGTTGTGACCCAAACCCTCTAAAGTGTTCTGCAACCAGTCAAAACACAGCATCGTTGCAGGATAGTATTTATTTTAGGATAAGAAAGTCCGTATTAAAAAAAATAATAATATTAAAATATACTTAAAAAATATAAATATATAGAAATATATGAAAGTAAAAATGAAATATTGTTTTTTTTTATTGTAAGGCCTTTAGGCAACTATGGCTCAGACCGAATGAAATATTGTATTGTCACCGGATTGTTCAAGATCAAAATTTCATCATTGTATAGCGTCGGGAAATGTGTTAAATTAACGTTGCAAGATTTAAGGACACCACGAACCATTGTGAACTAAAGAAAAAATGTAAAAAATTGTGTTCTTTCATTCAAAGTATCAAAGTAAATAGTTGGGTGTGTTTTTTTTTTAAGTTTTCCGACAACTCTTCATAGAGGCATCATCTTTCACTGAATTTTTTGTGCTTAAGAATTGAATAATTATACACCTCTGCCAACGATTCACAAGTGTAACCAAGCCTTCACAAGTGCTTTCAGAGAAGTATGCTGGATGCAATAAGGCCTCCTGCCTCAATTCGAATAATTTGGGTTTTGTCCGTCATGTTAGTTGAAATTACCGAAAGTCCTGATAGGACACTTCGTATTAACCTCAGATGGCTGGCTATTCGGCGCGCAACTCTTGATGCATTCGGTCAATAGGTTCATACTATACGACCAAGGTAATGCCTTCATTAGGATTCAGAAATCTAGAGTGTATGATTATGACGGTTAACATTACCTTCCGTGGCGAATACTTTGATTAAGGACGTTTTTTCGCAGATTCACTACAGTCCAGGCGCTTACAGTTGGGGTAAAACACACGTTAAAATGCGACCAAAAAGACAAACCTCTTAGTTTGGCTTCAGGGAACAAATTACTGCAAACATTAAACTGTTGTTGTTTCTGATGCTTTGTCAGTTCATACGGGGCATAAGTATCAAATTTATTCACCTTACTGATTTGGTTTAAATGTTCTTAAATGGTTAATATTAAAACAGTGTACTCTTTGAGAGTGACACGAGGTTTTGCATTAAACATTGTCTTCTGAGCGTCGTTAGTCATGACATAAGTTTATTCTAGACCATACTAATAAGATAGGCTCATGTCAGAACGTAATGTTTCAAACCAACGAGAAGGTATATCTGACGCTATTTCTTTCTCGCGCTATGTGTCCACCACACTGCGGTAGGCTTTAATTGCATTAGGACTATTAAACAACCTTTCAGGAAGAGGAGAAACAAATTTCAAATACACTTACATGTTTGACCACAACATAAGTAGTGAAGTATGCAACAGAAATATTAAATACATTTACGGAGTGTAAAAGGCAATATAGCGTAGGAAAGTTAGTCTTTTCTTGGACAACTCACTTTCCATGTTTGTAAACTTTCATCGACGTGCAATGGGTTTGGACTTGAGGAGTTAATGGTCTGGGGTTCAGGCTAAGTTCTGTCAACAAGGTAGCTTATACGCCATGCATAATAAGACAAAAGCGTGATTTCGTTGTGTTTAATGGATTGATTCACTCCAGAACGGAATCTATGGATTAGGCAAAGCTATCATTTGTCAGTGGGTTCCTTGTAGTATATACAGTCAGACACAAAATAATCGTATCTAATGGTTGACCATTTCCAGGTTACTACAAATAAAAATAAATCTGTTATACAGCCCATACATAATACGATTTATGTGCATTACTAACACATTGGGAATCTAATCTTAATTTGCATCTCACAAACACATGGGTATGAACAATCTGGAGCTTCGCAAAATTTAGAAATTATGCTTCTCCTTTGATATTTGTTCATGATGTAAAAACTCACAGAGACATCACAATACGAATTATAACTTACATATCCATTTACACTGATATCCAAATTAAAGTGTTTTTATAAACCTTATTTCTTTTCTATGTAATAATAAAGTGTTTATTTTATTATCCTTTTGAATGTATCTTTCTCTTTTCCCTTTAGATCTTCAAATTCTACATGGCGGGAAATGTCTGTATGAGTGAATGCAGAATTATTGGTCACGTTCATTGAAGACGTATTTGATGAACGTGAGAGGAAGTAAACAAGAAAATAAATAAACAAGTTATTCTAACAGAAAATTGTATACCTTCTAAATAAAGGGTCAATGTAATAAAAGACTTGTAAATGCATTCATTTTTTTACCTTCAACTTTCATTACGCACTTCTTTTAGGTTTCAATTCTACCAATAAATAAGTAATGTTTGCTTATTAGAAAAAAAGATACAGTTGTAAGAGAAAATATTACATTTTTTGTACGTAACTATACTTGTGCTCATTAATTAAGGGATTTTATGCGTTCCATACTTGCATTCGGCCGAACGTCACCGAACATTGCTGAAAATCTGTAGATGAATCTACTGATACAATGCAGCTACAAAATACCCAGATGGCAGCATTGCTGCGGAAGGAATCAAATCATGCACGTCACTAAATGTCAAAACAGTGCGAGGTAGTGTAGACTGTTGCGAGGAGAGTGTGGTGAATGCCATGTAGTACTTACACGTATGCAGAAAATGAAATGAGGCAAATATGACGCAGCGTACTCATCTTGACGTGATAACAAAGCATAAACTTCTTGGTGACTGAAAGTCAGTCTCTCACAGTTCGAGGTGTTCCAGGCGATGCAGACTCATATCCAGATTGTGAAGGTAATTCCTACAGGAAGAATATCTAAGCCGGTAGTTCAGTGTTATAACACTCCAACAGGAATGTTGCCTGATCATTAGTGTGAGGTGTCAGAGGGGAAGCACAGAAAGGGGATTTTCTAGAGACCTTGCAGAAGCGAAGGGTGTCGGTGTATCGAGACCCACTGTGTATATGGATGCATGAACAGAGACTATATGTACATACGATGCATTCCGTTGTATGAGTATGTAGACACATTGGTGCATGAACACAGGGAAAGTGGAGGCATGTAACCTTATCGGATGTATCCCGTTTTATCTTCACAGCAACTCTAGATGTGTCCTCATTTGCAGTGAACGCAGAACCAGAATCATCCTATTCAACGTCTCTAACACCGTTGATATGGGGATGAGAGTGTGATGGTGTGGACAGGAAACCACACCACTCTGTCAACAAGTTTCGTTACCGACAAAGTATTGTGGCAACATCCTGTAAGTGTAGGTAAGGATTTTCCGAGATGCAATCGAACCAGAGTTCCTGTACATGGACGGCGATGCCCGGCCATATTGGGCTGTGGATTGACGACATCTTTGCAGTTGAGAACATCCAGAGTATATAGACTAGTCAGAGCACTCCACGGATATAAATACTATAGAGCATATTTGAGAAGTGTGTCACAGGTCGCCAGCACTGTACAAGGTGTCGCCATATTCTGCATGACTCCCTGTTGCAAGAATGGGACACATTCCCATAGCGTTCCTGGACACCTTTGTTGGGAGCATACCGGCACGCGGTGTCGCATTTTCGTATTGCGGAGCAACCGTACAACGTAGTGATCTGTATCCTAAGCATCTGCCGGCAGTGGTAGGACGGACAAATGTAGCACAGATTTGTACATACCCAATTTGTGTAACGCTTAATGTGTTTCTTTCTCAACAATGCTGCCACCAATGTGTTTTGTGATTAAATTATATTAGTAGATCGAGCTACAGATTTCAGTAACATTTGGTGACGTTCGCCCTGGTGGAAGTGTGCGAATCATAGAAACTATTAATGGGCTACAGAGTCTTGACGCTATGCCCGTTTGACTGCCATAGCAACGGCGAAAGCCTAGTCTAAACAAACAGTAAGTTTGGGAGCAGAAAGGCAGAAAATTAGTTGTGGAAGTAATGGCTGTTAATATTTTTCGAACTGCTGATTGTTTCGGTGAGGAGCGGAAACTGATTGAAAGAGGGAAAAGCTGTGTGTTCCAATCATCTACTTTTGTTACATATGACCGACATTTGATCCACATTCGAGGAAAAGTGTAAATTAATACCTACGAACAATAAATAAAAAAAAATAAGTTGAGGTGAGTAGCTAATTTTTGCTATTGCTATCCCTTGTATAATTTACCTGCAATATTAATTTGCGCCGCTATACATAAGGTACAAGGGTATCGTTTTAGCACTAAACTTCTTGAGTGTGTGTCCTTAACTATAACCAAATTAGCAATTTCAGTTTAAGCTTCTTAGATACGGTTACCTTCTTTTTAAATTAAAAACTCAGCTATCAATGATGAATTATGCTCATAATTATATCAACGTATTCAAAATTGCGTTCAATGGCATTGCGTGAAATTTGTTTACTTACGTAATTGGCTCCTTCCACTTCTTTTTCTAGTTTCAGGCCTTTGGAAACAGAAAAAGCCACACGTGTCTCTCTCATTGAAATGATGACCATCTGCCACAAAGCACATAAAACCTTAATGAATATTGTTGATCATTGTTGATTATCGAAGGAATACCACTAACCTTTTGCTAAATACCTGTTTGTTTAGACTGTAGCATGGCGGGTTACCATGTCGACCTACCGGATGTGACGTAAAACTTTAGTCGCCCATTATTATGCATGAATTTTCATACTTCCGAACTATTTTTCTATTTGGAGCTAATCACGTCGAGACATTTGTTGTAGCAAGAAGCAAGTTTCTGTCTTTGGTTTTGTGTTCATATATGTACAAAATGTGTACAAGAGATGTCGAGAGTTTATTATGACCTCATAAAGCTGAACGTTTTGTACATTATCTTTTCCACGACTACTTTTTATACATTTGTTTGTAGACATTGTTTCGATATTATGTGTTTCATACACTTAAACTTACTCATTTTGCACCGAACTGTTTGAATCTATAGCGATAAAGCGTGAACAAATGACTCAGGTTCTATCTCTACTCCAGCCAACACTTCCACTCCTTTTTCTATAAAACTAGATTCGCTCAATAATCCTATCTCACTTGTAAAATTCAGTTTAAAGTGCGCAAAGTGACTTTGCAAAAGATGCACATTAAGGGCAGCTTTTATGCCGTATAAACATGTGCATAGAGATCAGAAGTCAATTGATGGTTTCTCAATGTTACTGCGGTATGAGAACAGACATCTACTATAACTAAACACTAGAAATAATTAGCACTGATGAGAATCTATCATCAATGACCTATAAGTGTGTCATTGACTTTGCAGAAGATATCATGTTTACTCACAATCTAGGAACCGCTACACACTTGATTGGGAATTCCTTGTCCCGTTTTGTTGCTCTCATTGACCTGATAACTTCGCAAGTTTCTCTAATTGGGAGTATCTGTAGTTCAGTAATTGAATCGAAACTCTTATGAAGCTACGAAACAGAGGGCCAAAGAATTAGGTAAAGTTTGGAAATTAGTATCACGTATCAGTCTTTTATGCAAAGCGTGTGACGAAAGGCAATCATCACTTTCATTGACTGGACCAAGACGAGAGACTTTTTGACGCAGAATTGCAATTCCTTGCGATCATCCTCTACGGATGTCTTAACAATATTAACTCACAAATATGAGAGCAATTCACTAGTTTAACTTATGCAATTTACACTTTCACAAGGACTTATAAAAATAAGAGACGATCTACTTATTGAAACATACTTGAAAAATATCTCTGTGACAATATATGACAGCCAAGGGGGTTGTTCGTCCACTGTAAAGGCATCGTTACTCTAACTAAGGTTTTGGTGCAAGAAGTACATGGCTCCAATTTCAATAAGGTTCAGTATATAAAATTAAAACAGTTTAAAGCACATCGTCACCTTGAAACCAAAAGTTACTATGTCCACTTTTGTTATTTTTGAGGAGAAAACAGTTTTAAAATTTGAAGTTCCATTTAAAGTCAGTATAGATTCATTTCATTTATAACGTTTCTAGCCACTTGGAGGTCGTTCTGTAAGATATTATTTTTGGGGTTGATGCCCTTCAGTACAAGATATTTGACTGCAGTTAACTACATTTTTCCTAAAACTTGACGACCTTTGTACCTTCTAGTTCCCAGGTGACGAATTATATATAAAATATACAGACCACCCCCGTTGGCCTAGTCGTTAGCGTGTCTGACTACGGATTCAGGGCTCCCAGGTTCGAGTCCAGGCGCTGGCAAGGATTTTTTCCAAGGTGTGTGGGTCTGGAACGGTGCCCACCCAGCATCGTGATGCAATTGGGGATCTGCTATGAATAACAGATAGTGGTGATCACAGTGAGAGCTTAGGCTCGCCTCTCGTAACCCATCTGGTCAGCGTGGGAGCAGTAGACCAAACTCCTCCCTCCGAGGAGAGGCCTGATCAGTAGTTGATTAATGTGGCTGTGATTTATATATTTATATATATGTAACCAAAATGTTTTTGCCATTCCAGAGCAATGATAAACAAAGAGCAATACAGTGGACGGTACGTGGAGGTTTCGAAGTAAGCTCCATCAGCATCCAACATCTTTTGCCAACGTTCCTGCAGCTGCACAATGCCCTGGTGACAAAAGGCGGCGGTCTTCGAGGCAAGGAAGTCCGTTAGTGCGTTCCGCAGGTCTACCTCATTGGTGAAGATCTCCCACGGAGGTGGTTGTCGAGGGAATGAAACAGGTGGTAATCCGTTGGCTCAAGATGCTGGAATATGGTGCATGGCACAGTATCTACCAACCAAGTTGCTGAAGGGTTTCCCGGGTCCTCTTTGCCACATGTGACTTGGCATTGTCGTGGAGGAACAGCACACCCTTGCGATTCACCAATGCCGGCTTCTTCTGCCGCAATGCACGGTGCACCCTTGCAACTTTTTGAGTAGAGGTCGGCAGTGATGATCTGACCAGGTGGAAGGAGCCCGTAATGTACCACTTGGCGACAAGTCCACCATACAGACAGCATAACCTTTCGTGGGTTTTAGAGCAGGTTTTGAGGTGTGAGGAACAGGGTCACGTTGCGGCAACCAGTGTCTGGTAGGCTTGGGAGTGTCATAGAGAACCCAATTTTCGTCACCAGTGAGCAAGAGATCAAATATGGGTGTGTTCAGGTGCAGAGTGAGCAAGGACAAACAGGTTGTCACTCGTTGTTCCTTGTTCGCTGCCGACAATGTGGGGGTAACCCACCTGCTTAACTTGTATGACTTTCCTATCCCATGTAGGAGCAGTCTGACTGTTTCAGCGGAAACATGGAATATTTATGCAAATTCATCACACGTTATACCACTGTCCTCGATGGTTGCTTTCAGGGCGCTGTCATCCAACACATATGGTCGTCCACTGCGAGGTTCATCAGCAAGGCTCACATCTCCCGAACGGAAGTTCTGG
>JAGDQP010051360.1:0-14031 GCA_022664845.1 Lepisma saccharinum | reverse complement strand
TCATTCCCACGGGTGGTGGGTATGGGAAAAAATCTGCAACATGGAAGCACAGTGTCCTGGAGAGTGGTTACGATAAAGGGGCGTAAGTACCCAAAAACTCGAAGTTAAGGCCGCAGCCAGCTACGGGGGGCGAGGACCTAAACGAGGCCGAGAGAGCGAGTATATATATTATACACCTACAAAAAGCTGTGAAATCCGAACAAAAACACCAGAGGTGCAAAAAGTGGAGCCAAGTTCTTTAGCCCTAAAAAGGTGTGAAATGGGAGACGGATAAGCCAAGTTCCTTGGTGACAACATGTAACAGGAACAATGGAACTTGGCGCGAGGTGGCAAGGTTCATGATCCTCAAGCTATAAGGGTGGTGGGGATCCTAAAACCCACTACGTCCACCGCCACCAACCTTAAGGCTGTTGCCAGCTCGCGTTAAGTTCCTTTGTTTTAGTTACATGTTGTCACCAAGGAACTTGGCTTATCCGTCTCCCATTTCACACCTTTTTAGGGCTAAAGAACTTGGCTCCACTTTTTGCACCTCTGGTGTTTTTGTTCGGATTTGTATTTCTGGGATGGGGACATTTTTAGTTCCTCAGGAGGCAAGAATTTTGGCCTCAGATTCTGTATAGCCCCTCAGAACTTTGGGTTCGAGACACTTGCACGGGGTGACAATTGCACGGAAACCTGCTCCAGACCCACGGATCGTTTGGCCCTCTTGATTGGGAATATCATTTCATTACTTTCTTTCTTCGCAATTTTGTTCGTTTTAAGGAGGTTTGAAAACGGTCGACTCTGCCAATAGATGGCAGCAGAATCTGCTTATCTTTCCCATGTATTTTTTCCACAAATTTTAAACGAAAGTAGATCTTACATTTCAACATGAGAGGGTTCAAACATTCAGCGAAGAAACTTTAGAACCCTTTAAACGGCTTCATCGAGACGATTTTTAATTCTGTCTGATTCTTTGTTGAAACAGTTTCATTATTAAAGGATTGCATACTCCCTGAACTAATTAAACAAATTAAACCATGAAGAAAATTCAAAAATCGAAAATCAGCACGATCAAACCCTTTAAAAAATTGTAAAGCTTTTAAAGAATTTGGCAGAAGTGCGTAAACGACATGGATGAAATTGGTATCTTTCAAAGAACTTCCCATATCAGCATGGTTGCAGAAGAGTTGTCCGAAATGCTTACTGAAGCTGTTGAATGTCCCATGAACCAAAAAGACGGCGATGATGTTAAGGCTTCTCTTCCTTTGGCGCTGGCAAACACAGTAACCTATCCTGAGGTCCACGTTTGTCATCCTCAGGATACAAATTTTCTCCGTCGTTCATTATCAAAAACTGTTCAGGTATGCAGATATCTGCTGAGATATCGAGATCTGATATTGTTCCTAAATGTTTCCTACGCACACGATGAAATGACTGCCTGGCACTTGTTTGCTTGGGCATCGCCGTCACATATTCGTACCCACAATTACATATCTACCCAACTTCTTCTGTGTAGATTTTGGAAATTAATTCACCCATCTCCCTCGCTCGTTTATTGGCCATTTGCTTCCTAGTGTTGTTTGCAGCAACGTCCGGGACACAAATATGACATGGATCTCCTGAAACAGTTGAAACACGCTCCGCGCAGCGCCAATAAGTCACATTTTTCTTGTTGGTGTAGTCAACAATGTACTACTGGTAACCATTGAATATTAACAGTCACTTGCCCTTGCTGGTTTCCGTCACCTCCATCAAATCTGCAGCGAAACAAATTAACTCACTTTTAATTATCAGAAATGTAATGAACATGAGGAAGATAAAATAAAAAAAGCAATATGCTCACTATACCACAAGCGGTACCACTGTACCACTTTAAATTAATTTTTATAATGTTTTTCTTTAATATCTCTTTCTATTCAACCATATTCACGCCCATTAATTTTTTTTTTTTCAAAAGTAGAATTACAATATTTTCAACATTGATACTTTGAAACCTGATACTTTTAGAGAATAAAAATTGTTTTTACTTGTTTCTAACCCATAAGTAGGCCTACTGAAGTAAAATTGTAACTTGATACTATTCTCAATACAAATTATATTTTAATTCATGTTCTACCATTCGAAAAAAAAAATATATTCTTGTTCTACCATTTATTTTCGCGTACATCTCGTCCTCACTTTTCTATGCGTCCATCCATATAAAATAACCATTTTCCTAAAATGGGACGCAATTAAACGCGATACTCCTCTACCACGGCCGGCTCTATACAGGCCGCGGCGCGTAATCTTCCAACGCTGGTGACGTCATCATACTAGTCTGGCTGCTCAGTTCATCTGTGGAGACGTTGCTCGCGCGAGGTAAGAAAAGTCCCAATATACCTTGATGTATATTGTACGGTTTGTATTGAAAGGCAATCGAACTATTGATAGCGGGAAAGAAAAATAATAATGACCAAAGTATCAAATTTTCCCAACAACGTTTTCAAATCCAATTGTAGAAGTAACACATAGTTAATTCATTCCAATAACGCTACATCTTGTGCGTATATAAATCCGCTTTTACAGGATTTTCAACCACCTGTTGTTTTGTCATCAATAGAAACGTTCAGTAGTTCAAATTTCAACCCCCTTACAAATCGAACACTGGGGAGAAGGGCCATACATCCATTATGCACTGTGTACTCTCAGTTTTTTATGTTTGCACAAATGCACGAAGTCAGTTTTCTTATGTGAAAAGATTTTCTTTATTTTCTTCATAAAAGACGCCTAGAAGTTCTTCCATTAGTCCCTAAAACGAGAAACTGCTCTTCATGGTGTTCGAAAAAAATGTTAGATGAACCTGTTTTGAAAATCACAGAATCTACAAATATACCTTGGCCAAATTATTATAAAACCGTTTGCGTTATAGAAAAGGGTCACTAATGATGACTTGTCAACATATGCATCAGGATGTTGTGGATCTTCATTAACTGGGGCAGTGCTTTTTGAAATGCAAGAATCTACTTTCTTCAACGCTTTGTCTTATGGTAGAGTTGCTGAGATCTTTGTCTAACGTCTACATGTCTACAAAAGACGAACTGTCAAAGCAGCTTTACCACAGACGATTTCAAGTACATCTTCTCGTTTAAAACAAATACCTGAAGATCTACAAAGAGCAAGGCAAGTTATAAGTGTTCTTATTGGAACTTATGGAGAAATGAAAAATAAAATAGTAAAGGCTGGACTGATGTAATCATGATGTGATGATGATGGTGATTTGGAATTTAACAAAATATGTTTGAAGACATTTGCAAAATTTGTAAATAGAGTATTAGCTGAAATGTACATAATTGTAAGGCATCCTATGGGATTTTTGCGGGCCTAGAAAGATGCCATCTCCAATGGAGCATTCAACAAGAGAAACTAATAAATGCATTTGTGTTTGGAAAAGATCCTGTTAGCTTTTCGTTGAATGGTCCATGGGATGATATTGTGGAATAGGCCCTCACCGCCCTAAGTGTACACCAAGAGAAGAGATTTGCAACTTGTAGCTGGGTTTTCTCCCAAGGCGATGATCCCCTACCCGCTGTTACCCTCAGTGTAATATCATCGACCTAGTTAGGTGCAGTCGGCTGCACCGATGAGAAGACGTTCTGAATTTTCGATGAAAACTGCCTCGTAGAACCTTTGGTGGCCTACCTCAGGGGATAAGGCATCAAGAAATCCAGAAAGTACTCTCACTGATAATTCAGAACTCCTGTTCGGAACGAGGGAATTCCGAACATTAAAATATTTCTTAGTAACGGTTTTGTGTATTGTTAAGACTAAATCATGTGAGTAAAATCATTGTTTAAATTATAGTAATGACAGGACAACAATTACTGTGAAACAAAATTAGCAATTACAGTTTGCATTCTCAGGCTTATATTTGACGCATCAAGCTTGAAACAATTGACTACTCAACAGCGTGTAAATTTCAGGAGCTTGGAACAATTGACAACTGCATAGAGTGTAAGTTTCACGAGGGAATCGTGGAAGAACGTTATGGAAACGGGAATATTTCCAATGTGTATAGAAATGTTGAAACGAAAATATATAACAAAGTCTCGAGTCATGAAAGTGTGAAATAAGAGTGCAGGAGCCAAAAGTGTATGAAACTATTTTGCAGCTTCAGTGTTTGGGGCGAGCAAATGGAGTGAGTTTTAAAAATATCACGTTCATCGTGTATAATGGAAAAATAATCTAACCTCACTGTAACTAAAGTGTCTTCACCCACTCGATATTGTGCTGTGATTTTGTTTTAGCAAAACACTTGTCATTCATAACACTAAGTGACTTCATTGGTAATCCTCCGCATGTCGCCATGTTTTTGTCTGTTTATTAGCACGAGAGCGTATTTAACGAAATAATAATGACATGTAATATCGTAATGGTTTCTGGATTGCTGGCATCTGCAGTGTTATTTGGTGGGGTTTCTCATATGAAACTACTCCGTTCCCATTTAAAGCGCGAGAAGATACACTTCCTAAAGCTCTTAAAGATAGGATAGGGAGAGGATGGAAGAAGTTGAACAGGGTATAGCTTGAATGTACGCGAATGAGACTAGTGTGATAGAATAACATGATAGTATGGCCAGCTTCCAACTCCCTATTGCGAGTACCTAAGAATTTCCAAATTTTGTCTTACGTTTCAATAATAAAAACTTTTTGACAAACGAAGCAAGTGGTCAGGATCTTTCTAAAATTATGTCCTGGAATTCATCTGAACAGACTAAACAAGATCAAGGCTTTCACTAACATCTTAATCGATATTTTGGATACAACGTTTATTACTACATCATACCGACTATTTTATTTAGAAAGTATGTCGCACCCCGGCAATAATAGCTACTGCCACAACTCCAAAAAGTTGGTCTTGAGAAAATCGCAATTGAAAGTTTTGCTGATTTTGTGATATTGAAAAGCAAGAGAGAATGGTGACAAGATACTGCTTAAACAGTGTTACATTTCAAAGTTTTCTCTTGCTTATCAGCGTCATTATTGTGAAACCGTGTTAATATAAAGTTATGCCAGTATTGAGGACGGATTTAGATATTTTACTGGGGTTGTGGAATGCTGACAATAGCCCTCTCACGTGGCTTGTCGAAGAGATACGGATATGAAAGTTATATTGCCGGTTGAGTTCAGAAGTCCGAAGATGTCAATTTTGAGTTGTGATAATATTATTACCGGGGTGCGATATATTAATCTAAGGCTTCTGGGGTCGACAGAATTGTGACTGATAAAGATGCTTGGTAGTTGTGCGAAAGTCTGAACAACCTTCTTGGTTCTCTTTATCTGAACGTAACAAATCATGCGTATAACTTCGTTATTATCCCCTCATTGGCACTTTGCATTTCCTTTTCTGTTTTAGAGAAATTAAACAGTTTCATTCCTATATTGAATGGAAACATACACTGCGGAAAAAAAAATGGCTGTGATAATTCAACACTTTTCGTTGTCACAGAGCGACTACCATTTTGAGTGTTAAAGTTAAATCAACAAAGGAAACGTGTTGATGTCGGTGATTCAACACTGTGATAGTGCTATTGAATCAGCATTGACAACACATCTATTGTGCTGAATCACTGAAATCAACAACGTCTGCCATGTTGAGTTATCACACAAGAAAGTGGTGGTGGTAACACTAACACACCGAAAAGTGTTAAGATTTATATATATATATATATATACAGATTAAGTTTCCGCTTTATGATTCATAAACTAAAAGATTCACAGTGAATATTCTGGGACTACAGCGCTGCCTGAAAGAAACATTGTTCTTCTCATGTACTAAATTCCGTAGCGTTTCTTTCGAAGATAGTGTCTGTCCGAACAAGTATACTGTTAAAAATTGTGGGAGAGTTCCTTAATATATCAAGTAATTTTTCGCAAAAATGGCAGTATTTGCAATTATCCTGAAAATCACCTGTAAATTTATTTTAAGTTATTGGAAATTCTCGGTTTTCAGTTCCAGTGTGACCTGCACACAGGCACAGAAATAAAAAACAGATTCTTATCGTAACTTCTGGTGAATTTAATTTAATTTTCATTTAATTTTTAAGGCCTTTAGTCGGATTTAGCTCTGGTCGGATGGATGATGATGGGATGACTGGTGGAGTGAACCGGTAGAAACTTGGGAAAACCCACGCACACGATGTTTGTCCACCACAAAACCCATGGCATGAGCAAGGGAGGGGGGAGGGATATCATGACGGTTTCATTTAGAAGTTTCGGGCTTTTTGAGCCCATGCCTTCTATATGAGGTTTATGACGTTGTTGTAAAGGAGGTATATGAAATTTTGCGAAAAGCAACTGTCGCTTTCGCAATATATCTGAATTTATAATTACTTTGAGATGCTTTACAAGGTGTTGTTTACGTAGCGAGGAAAGATGGTATAACTATAAGCAGTCAGGCTAGATGGTAAAAGTTCCAACAAGAAAATGAAAAATATATGAAATGAGTAAGGTTTAAATGAGATGGGGCATTCGGTGAGTGAATCTAGGTGGTATGGTCGTTCCGAGGTTATGGAGAACTTGATATGTGGATTGCGACATTCTATGCCAGAATAATCTGCAGTGAGTGTCCAAAACATCTTTGAGCATGGGCAGTTCCAGGTCTTCGTGAAGCTGTGCTATGCTTGTGTCACGAGAATGTCCGGTGATGAATCTGGCAGCTTTGTTTTGTACACGTTGGAGTAGTAAATGATGCGATTTTGCTGCATGGTTCCAGGCTGGTGCTGCGTATATGAGTTGGGATCTGATCATCATTAGATAAACATGCAACCTCGCTTTCAAGGAGAGTCCAAGGATCGAACCGACAACCCCAAATACCAGAGGTGCACTCTAACATTGAGCCAGCGCGGTCCTTTCCTTCTGATATTTACTTGTGATTGGCAGATTGGTCCAGTCAGTAAGACACTGAAGTTTTAACTGAACGACCCGTGTACAAGTCCCGCTCGAGGCTTCCTTTTTCTTTTCTTTACTCCCAATACCTTAGAAAACTGAACTATTATCTGGTTTTTATTAGCCATGTAACTATAAATTTTCATGCGACTAGGTTGTCTGGCTCATTTCAGGAATGCTTTTGAAATGTTTTTACGGTGTAGATAGGACACGGCACACCCTTTACTTTTTTTTTTTACTTTTTGAGTTCGCATTATTATTATTATTATTATTATTATTATTATTATTATAGTTTTCCCTAATTGTCTTGATCAGCTCCCACTGGGAAAAAAACCTGTACTACTTTTCATTAAACAGTAATATTTAAGGAAAATTTCTATATCCTAAAAAAAGATATTTAGACAGTTTTTGAGAAGTAATTTCTCAATTACGACTATAAACATAAAATAACTAATCCAGAAGATTACGTTTATAGAGAATATACACGTTGCTATTCTTAGTTTCGGGACTTGACCGTAAAATGTTGTAAGACTGACTATACTGACAGCTTTATCTATTAGAAACACGCATTGTTTCGATCTTTTTCTATCTGAATTTGACGGTGTTAGTGCACCGAACTACATTATTATAATTTTATGTAATGTGCTGCCATCTTACGAGCGAATCCACAAACTAAGCGAATGTAGCAACTTTGTTTTCTTGTATAAGTTGAATTTTTACAAAGGATTCCGAGCTATCGAAATTTCCAGAAAATAAAATAAAATAAGAAAGAAAACAATAATTTTTCACTTCCTTTTGTATTCACAAATAACACGTCGCCGGTTCTCGTTAGAAACGAGCTGCTCTCTGATGCAAATAGATCCAGTAAGCATTCCTTAGAGCGTAAACACATCACATTTTTCCTTCGAGTAAATACTCAACAGTTGCACTTGAATGCTTTTCGCAGTACATAAAGAGAGATAAACGAATCTCAAGGCAACATTGTATGCTAATGTACTGACTGCATGTTGCATAGTCTTTGATGACTTAATCATCAATACTTCACTTGGCTTTCTAGTTTCCAATGTAAATACGTCGTTTTCTTTTATGGCGGTCTCTTTCGTACTTAAAATATTTTCTTTTGTATAACGAGTTAAAATGTACATCAAACTGTTTCAAAGGTGCGAAAAACATTTGGTTGCTTACATTATTAAATTTTATTGAATTTTATGTTTTGCTCTTTAACTTCCTTCTGTCAGTAAACTTTAATACGAGGTTGTGTCGATAAACAAGATAAGGAGACATGTCGTGTGAATGAATTTCTTCATATACGCATTCCTGTAACTAGTTAAATATCATTATTTGCGCTTCCATATGAATTTGCGCCAGTGAATAAGGATATATATATAGTTTGTCCTATTTGATTGTCCTCCCGCTTAGATCCCAGCAACTGCAAGTCAGACATAGATGAGCCATACGCCGTTGGATTTCTAATGATCTGAAAGGATAGGAGAAACTATGGCTTTGACTCTAAAACTGACAGGTCCTTTTCAACCGCTTAGTATTGTTCACTTCTCACCCTAGATCTCATTAAGTACAAGACAGAGATCATACATACAGCGTTGGATTCGTCATAGTCTGAAAGGGTGGAAAAAACTATGACGCTGAAGGAATTATTATTTTTGCATTAGAGAGCTTTGGTTGTGCCTATAAAAAAAAACATTGCTTAGATTGTTATTACCTGTATTATTATTATTATTTCCAGTAGATACGATCATTGGCTTCGTATATACACTGACGAGATAGCCCGTTTCAACTTTCGTTCATCCAGGCCATGATGACTGTGGGTTTTGCAGGATTCTCCCACCAGACGAATATCGGGATGATGTCTTCAATAGGGTGGTTAATAATGTGTATTGTGATAGTGTATATTGCGTCGATTGGAATAAAAAGTCGCTTAGAATCAGGCAACGCATGTTTCTACTTAGTTCAGGAGCTCCGAACCATACAAGAAGTTGAAACTGAAAATATACAGAACAATTAACTGGCCGATGAAATTATTTCGAAAGTTGGAGTAGAACCGTGAAAAAATAAACATAAATTTCAAGGGTTTGAAAACTAGGTTTACAGAAAGTTATATACGGGCCAAAAAGGATAGGAATAACTGAAGAATAGAGGACAACTGCATAATGAAGAACTCCATATCTGTACGATCCATCCGATTTAATAAATAATATAATAATGAATTCTTTATTTTTGTGCTATGATCTGTCTGCTGGACCAATACAGCATGCGTCTGAGAGACATTACTTATTTACATTATAATACATTTTATAGAAATAAATATGTTAGTTTAAAATAAAGTATAATTGATATTAACCACATTAAAAACATAATGTTCCATATTACACATCAAATACAATTTAAGAGTATATTTTGATTAGCTACAAGCTGTTTAGCAAGTTCTGAAGTCACTTAAATAAAAAAAAATGGAAAGCATATTTATAACGACCAAGAAACAAGAATATATTATAATTAAAACAATATACTATACTAAAATGTTATATTACTTTCATATTCGAGCCCTGCCAATTGTTGTAAAATAGTTGTAGTTATATGTTACATTCTGGCTAAAATATGTTTGTTTCTTTCCATGTTAATTAGGTATTTGTATTTCCTAAAATTATGTGTTGCCACCTGAATGCCTGTCTGTCTTTCCCAATAAAAATGAGTTGCGAATCTTATTTGATAATTTATCTTCAATGAATTACTTATCAATATTTTTTTCTTCTACTGTACAAAGGTTCAAGCCCAAGAAAATTGCAACAATATTCATAACGATACCTATAAAAGAACTTGTAACATAAAATTCTAATAATGAATTTTTGAATTTATTTAATTTCTTACCTTGTTGGCTATTGTGTCTTCGTACCAAAAATTTACTCCAAATTTATGTTTCGCTGTAGCAAGTGCTTTAAATAATAGAGTGTACGTTTGTAGCCTGGTTAACCCACCCCATTGATTGAATATTTATCTTTGACTCTTGCGTTATAATGTCAATATGTTCCTTAAATTTACCTTTCGAGTCGAAAGTAATACCTAGATCTTTAGTAGGTTTCACTCTATTTATAACGTTACCCTTCACACTGTAAGTATTTGGAATATATTTTTTTTTTCGAGTATAGCTGATCAAATTTGTTTTCTTCGTATGTGCTTCCATTTTGTTATTATGACACCATTCAACTACAGCATTAATATCCTCCTGTACTCTTACTATGTCGTTACAATTCGTAATTTTACTAAGTAATTTCAAATCGTCTGCATAAAGTAGGGGAGGGGTTACATAATTTACCCTGTTGAACAGATCGTTAATTAATATTTTAAATAATATAGGGTAAAGTGGGGATCCTTGCCTAATAGCATTACCTGTTTTTGCTTAATAATAATAATAATGAAAATATGGGCTAAGATGGGCAGGTCATGCAGCTCGGATGGTGGTAAAACGAAGATAATATTCCGTCGTGATTGGGAAGCCGGAGGGAGGGAGAGAGTTCATTGGGAAGACCAGTACATCGTTGGGAAAACAATATTAGAAGGGATCTTCGAGAGCTAGGTATTCGTGATAAAAACTGGTCTGTTTGGGCGTACGGTAGAAACCAATGGCGAACGTTTGTTACAGCGACGATGAACTTGAGGGTTCCATAAGCCTTAGAGTTAGTTACACGTTAGGATAATGTGCGTATAACCTAGAGAAAGAAGAAATATCTGCCCCTCCATTGTCAAGTTGACTCCCATTTCATTGGGAGTACTGCAATTCAAAAATAAGTCTCCGCACATTGCACCGTTTCCTCTTAACTGGTTTAGGATAAAACTTTCGTGTACATTGTTTTGTTTGCAGCACTTCAGTAACTATTAACTTTGGCCCTTCACGATCATATGAGAGTGCAATAATTTTAAAATCCAGAAACACCCATGCCTTAATCGGGATTAGAACCCGAAACGTCTTGGACGGCAGACAGCCCAGCGACACACGACCATCAATGTATGCTTCCACATTCACCGCAGCACTCACGATTCTTTAATCGACACAGAGTGGACATCCACAAGACACATGCTTCCTCTTCGATAGAGGACCTTCTCTATTCCTTTCCATGGAAGAGAATTACTTGAGAAGCGAAAAATTATCCCCAGACATGTCGGCTTTGTAAAAGCCAGAAGTGTAAAGTTTATTATTGTTAGTACTTTACTACTGATGCCTGCGAAGACGTCTAGTATTTTTTCTAACTGTCCAAGTTCTCACAAGCATCTTTGTCTCTAAAGATTTACCTTCAACCTATCTTCCTTCAGGAATTCCCACTATAGTATGTTCTGTATCTGTTAAACTTCAAAACGAGAGCAAGAAATTCACGGTGAATCTATCCTACCTTCAAGTTGTTGGTCACGTAGTTAAAAGAGTTAGAAAAGAATTCTGTTCTATTATAACCGCTCTCGATGACCAATCTCCAAACCGGACCTGTTCTCCATAACACTTGTGACATTAATGTTTATTGAAGACAAGAAATGGTTAAAGTAAAGAAAGAAGAAAATAGAGAGAGACATACACCAACAAATACTCACACACCAGGTTTCTAAATCGTGTCCTTTATTTAAAACCATCCGAAACTTAATTTTTTTTATTTGTCAAAAGAAGAAAACGCAAAGCAAAAGTGAAGAAAGAAAGAAGTAGAAAAAGTATCTGATTTCTGAAGGTTGGCTAGCTACCTTCTTTGAAGGATTCTTCGTTTGGTCTGTCTTCCTCGAGTGTCCATAAAAATGAATCAGAAATGTACTTGAAGAACCGAGCAACATTCCAATTGTTCCAAACAACTTCTCCACCCAGGCAATCGTTGTTTTCTCTTTCTCTCATTATCATTCGCTCTTCTTTCTTTCTTTGTTTCTTCGTTTACAGAAGGGGGGAAGGGAGAGGAACAATAACAGTTCAGTCATATAAATATAAGAAGGTGAAAAGAGTGGATGTAAAAATGCTAAAAGGATATCTCTTTGAAGTCAGAACTAGATGGCGACGACTCTATTTCCTCCAAAGCCTCGGAGGACTTGTCATAGGCTTGAAAATTAGTTAAGGATTTACCACAAGTTTAACAGGTGGCGGATCGTAATTCATTTCTTTACAAAAGCAGGTTGTTGTTGTTGCTGTTGTTATAGTTCCACTTCTGTCTCCTTTTCTTGTTTCTTTTTATTTTGGTCTTTCTTTCTTTTTCTACTCAGCCTTCTGCCGAATGATCTACTTTTGCGGTAGATACTAAAATTACCTCTACCACTACTATCTAGCGGCCGCTTCTGCTTCAAAGTTGTTACGTATATACTCTTGGTGGTGATGAAGTTGATGTTCTTGGGAGAAAGGTATATTTATATAACACTGAAAGCTACAAAAATCAGATCGTTGAAGGAAGGTGGGGGGAGGGGTGCAGTTCTCTCTCTCTGAAGTATGTGTGTAGTGTCCGTTAGGCACAAATAAAATAAGAATGATAAGTATTAAAAGAAATCTCCTCTGGGTAGATGCAAAGATGGTTACAAAAAGGTGTAAGTAGACACAAATATTGCCATGTAGTCAGATCACGTTGGGGTCATCTTTAGTGGACATGTCCCGTATCCAGGGGTGGAATGGAGGGTATACGCGGGTACACGCCGTGTACCCACCTAATAGTATAAATCACAGCGTGTACCCACCTCAGTGCATAAATATAAAGGAACGTGTTCCCAAATCCGGATTTTTATTGAGCAGCGTGTACCCCCCAAAAATCTTACCATTCCAGCCCTGCCCGTATCATTTACACAATCGCGATACGGACAGAACTGCTAGTCTCTTGTTGTTGGTTGTTTGATACACACTCTATGCAAAGGAGGAAAAAAGACAAATAGATTTCCTGATATATCCTCGTTGTTTTCTTCTTCTTCTTTGGTGTGGACCAGGGGCGCCAACTTTTGCGCCGTAAATCAAACTACCAACCTAACAGGAATGCACCTGGATGGGGAGAGAGAACCGGTATCACAGCCCAAGAAAGTAACATTGATGGAGGGAGGTACTGCGGGAGGAGGTGGGGGGGAGAAATAGACGAGGAGTGTGTATGTAGAGAGCTCCATCACTGTTCAGTGGCCATCGGCCCGGCCTACCTAACAAATGGTGCTGCATAACAATGAAAACACGCAACACTTCGTGCATGTTCCTCAGTTAAATGCTCAAAAAATACTCTTGTGTTCTTCCAAGAGCCCGTCATTTTCTTTTCTGGTTTTTCCTTTTTTTAATTTTTTTTTTTGTTTCCTTAATTTTTTTATAAAACCAAGCGGTCAACATGTTCTGGCCAAAGTCGTGTATGCTAAATGTCATGGAAATGGATCTTATAGGTATTTTGGTAAAGGCCACAGCAGGCTAGACAGATGGACAGAAAAAAAAATACATTGATTCTTTGGGACAAACTTGTCTCCCACTGTAGAAGGGGTCACCAATCCATTCTGTCTTCACTAACACCTTCTGTTCCTTCTTTTCTAAAAAAAAAGACAGTACTTATTTTTTGTAACCAAGAAAACAACGATTTTCTTCTTCCTTCTTCTTCAACGTATTCGGATACATATATACATTCCTGCGAGACTAAACGCTGATTAGTAATATAAGTTAGGGTTACTGACCTAACCGCTCCAACAGGTCGTTAAAATCTCCCAATACAAATTCTTTTAGTTGTGACTACATTTATCTTGTTGCACCTTGCTTTACATGTCACGTGATGTTTAATATGCGTATTTTGTTCCTCGATCTACCAACTTGCGACGAATAATAATTCTAATAAATAATAATAATTATTATTAATAATTTATTCTCATGCTACGCCAACAGCTTGATACGCTAATATAGCACGAAGAGGAGGAGTCTATAAAAATACAGAACAGTCAAATACAGAATAGGATATCATATATATACAGAGCATATATTTGAAAATGATTATGATGTAAACATAATTCAAAGGAAGGAATGAAAGAAGTATACAGCACTGTCTTGATACGAATTAATCAATGTAATATAAAGTAAAAATAGTCTTAGCTACTTAACTTATTGTAATTTTTTAACATCCTAGGTAGGATGCCCATAGTTTTT
>JAGDQP010051359.1:0-14031 GCA_022664845.1 Lepisma saccharinum | reverse complement strand
ATTGCTATGCCCACTTAGCAGTACCGATGGTGCTACTACTACTACTAATAATAATAATAAGCTACAAAAAGTGAAAACAACTTGCTGCACATAATACAACACAGGGGCAGGCAGTCTATTGTGAGCCAGTGAAAAGAGGAATAAAACAAAGAAAAATAACTTCGTATGTAATTTTCTGACGCCAGAAGAAAGGGATACACTATCTTCGTGACCAACCACTACGAATCCTCTCAATAACCCCTACGAAACCTGTTACTGTCTGGGCAGTAGAACCTCTATTAAACTGTTCCTTTCAAGGCTAAGCCTTTCCGCAGATGCTTGTATTTAATATTAACAGTTTGCGTGTTCTACAATACAAATATCAGAGATTATTGGCACAAATCTGTAAAAATCATGGTTGCGCAATAATGTTTGTAACATACTCAAGGTCACGTTTTACTCATTTTTAGCTCTTGTGCTGTAAACGTACTTCCCTCATTCTCCGTAATTTTTCAAGGGAGGTTTTGTTCCTCTTCTTATTATTATAAATTATAAAATTCTTTACATTTGTAATTATAATCTGTTGTGATCATCAACACAGCTTGAGAGTGAAAATACTCCGCAGAGAATTTTCAGAGGTGCAACCGTTATTGATAACTGCTAAAAACACTTTCAATAGCAACTGAACTACCTTTGAGATGAGTTAAAGGAGAATGCTCTGACTATTCAATTTGGTACAAATGCCTTCCTCAACGTTCAGAAGATGGGAGATTGTCGGATTCTAGACAGCTAGACGCGCTTTAATTTAACATCGTGGACACAATGTCACTGGTCAAAAGCACTGTTTCTGTTTTAGTCTGAAATAATATGTTCCTATTTCTCGGAATACTGGATATAGTTGTGATAAAATGAAAAATTATCCGTTGAAAATTGGGCGTGTGTCTATTTGTTAAAATATTCTTTCTAAATTCCAAAGGAACAAGTTCGTCTTTGAGTTCAACTTGCAGCATTTATTAAGCATATTAATTTTAAGGCTGTGGCTAGGCAGACGTCCGACAAGCGCCGTTGATAGCGCTTACGTACACGTCAACGATGTATATTATAGTTCGGTAATATGTAATGGGAAGTAACGTCGTAATTGTTTTGATTCATGCTTCACGTCTGCTCCATAAGAGGGTACACGACAATGTCTTTGAACAAAGATAGTGACATACCTTTTTAAATGATACGTATTGTAACACAATGTCACAAAGTGAGGAGAGCCTCAAGTTTGGTCATTTATCTTGAAAGAATAAATGGGAAAAAATCAGGGAGAGGTTATTTTATTCAACTATGGCATCAAAAGTTGATGATAATAAATCGGGCTCAACGTAAACGTCTGAAAACGTAATATACAAGTGTTCCTTGTTGACGAAACAAAGAATTACGAATTGTCTACAGGCGCATACACAGCACAAGGACCATTAGATCTAATGATAAGCACCCTGGTCAGAGGTGTGTGATTGGATTTGGCTGATGCTATTGTATTTTATCTTGTGGCTACTTTGTATTCTATCGTACTTTCATTAGTTTAAGGTGCGTTACGACACTCCAACCTTACATGAACATCAATTTGTACGGCAATTTTAGTTCACATTTTCATCTATAAATTTGCTCAAATTTCTTGTCGCTAATCCAATACTTGCTAAAACTGTAAATTTCCATGTTCTGGCGGAACATTGCTATCATCATCATATTAAGTCATTTTCTATCCGCTGCTGGATCCCCTTTTCTTTCCACATATCTCAGTCGGTCTGTTGCTATCCTCATCCACGTAGCTCCTGAAAAACGCTTAGCTATGTAACCGGCTCATCTCCATTTTATCTTCTTCGCAGTCTTGATTATACCTTCTACATTTGTTTGGCGCGAATCCATACATTTATCTTCCTGTCCCTCCTGGTTATTCCTAGCATGCATCTCGCCATTGCTCTTTGTACTACTCTCAATCTTTGAGTCGTTTCCGCATTCAATGTCAACGTTTCAGAGCCGTACATCATTACAGGTAAGACACATTGATTATAAACTTAACGCTTGAGACACATGGGACGTTTATTTATTTCATCCGTCAACTTGGCATTAGATGTTTTGAGTTGCTCTAGGTAAATATACTCATCAACTATGCCTATTGTCTCTCCGTGAATCTTTTATTTCCTTCTTTTCAGCATGTTGATTGTTCATTACTTTTGTTTTACTTAAATTCATTTTAAGTCCTATTTTCGAACTCATTACACAGCTCTTCCATTGATTGATTGAAGATGATTTTCTCGTCAGCAAAGGTAAAAATATTACAACATATAGCAATGTTCTACATCACGAACATTATTATATATTGTGATATTTTTACCTTTGCTTACGAGAAAATCTTCTTCAATTAATCAAAGAAATGTTATGGGCAGCTTTTCTTCATATATTTCCCTTGAACGTCCTCACACAATGTTTAGTTGCACGATATGCCTTCATGCTCGCCTCATCGGCGGCCTTCCCCTCATAATAATGCTTTGAGAAACACGGTTACTGTTCAGCTTGGTTCCCTTAATGAAAACAAAAAGAATTTGTTCAAATTTGGAGGTCTGACACGTGCCAATTACAGCAATGTCACTGCCAGATTCAAATTGTGACGTCGTTTTCTATTGACATGTACATGAGTGCGTAGGACAAAGAAGCATTTTAAATACAACTTCAGTAGAAAAAAAGTTCTCTATCTGAATTATGGTCAGCACTCAGCACATCCTACAAAGCATGGATCTGATTAAAGACAAACATCAACCACCACAAAGTACAATCTTTTTAGTATGAACAAGGGCCATTCATTCTACAATCGACGGCTAAGCTTCTGGTCAGGGCTAAGTCGAGGCCAAGTCATATTTTGGCCAATGAGAGTACGCAAAATGATACTTGGCCTCAACTTAGCCCTGACCAGAAGATTAGCCGTCTATTGTAGAACTGACCCTAAGTGTCAAGAATCGTGTGCTTCCATGCTCCAATACATTTACATATTCAACGTCACCAGAAGTCTTTCAGTTCATCCACTCGCACTGCATAAATATTTGTAAACAACTGAAAATACTTTCTATAACAATAGCAAGGCAGTTCATAGTTGTCTGAAGACAGTAAATGCTTTAGTATTAATATTAGCTTCAAGATGGAAGTTCTACAACAATAATTATTGTGGGGCTTAGAAGCATTTTTTTTTTTTTTTTTTTTTGGCCAAACCGAGATTTTGATGGAATACATTAAAGTGTCTAATGAAGGTAAAGCTTTAATTCTTTGTGCATTTTGTATTTTTTTTTTTTTGTTTTTTTTTTTCAGGAACCACAGGAAAAAATTACCCATATATTATTACATATACAACAGCAGAAATAAAATTTTGACTGAGATAATAAGAGAGAGAGAGCCAAGGAAATAGCAGGCACCAGAAAGAAAAGAGAGAGCAAAATCTCAGAGGAAACTAAACTCTTGATGAACAAAAGAAGGGAAATGAAAGAAGAGAAAAATTACATAAAAAGGATTGAATACATAGAACTACATAAAACCGTAAGGCAGAAAATAAGAGAGGATGTACGAAGATATAACGAAAATCTTGTTAGAAATACAATCGAGGAAAACAAGAGCCTGAAGAAAACCAAACAGCAGCTCATGATAGGAAAAAAGCAAATAATTGCAGTTAAGAGACCAGACGGGACCGTAACACGAAATAAGGAGAAAATTATAAAAATATTTGAAAATTTCTACAGAGAATTGTACTACTCCGAAGAAGAGCTAGGAAACGATGTAGATGTCCCAGATGTAATGAAAGAAGTGGATAAAGTACTTCGAGGGATGAAGAACGGAAAGACGCCAGGAGAAGATGGACTCACAGCAGAGATGTTTAAATGGGGAGGTGAAATTATAACAGCGAAATTATTCTCAATGTGCCTGAGGAAGAGAAAAATACTAAGAAGTTGGAATAATGAGGTTATAATTTTGTTGTACAAGAAAGGGGACAAAGAACACGTCGAAAACTACAGACCAATTAGTTTACTGTCAGTTCTATACAAAATATTCACCACAGTTATTTTGAATCGTATTGAACGGGACTTGGATATTAATCAGGGAAGGGAACAAGCCGGATTTCGTCGTGGATTTAAGCACAATGGACCACATACAAACATTGAATGAAGTTATGGAAAGGACTAATGAATATGAACTTCCACTATGTTTGGGATTCATAGATTTCGAAAAAGCTTTCGATTCGGTCTCCTTGTCAGCAGTACTTAAATCACTTGAACATCAAGGCATCGAAAATGAGTACATCAAGCTACTGCGAAACATTAATTCGACTGCCACATCTGTCATTAGACTGCATCAAGAAAGTGAAACATTTAAAGTTGGAAAGGGGGTAAGGCAAGGAGATTCAATTTCTCCAAAACTGTTTTGTGCGGTCCTGGAGAGAGTGTTCCAAAATTTCAATTGGGATGAAGTTGGAATTAAAATTAATGGCGAATATCTTGATATAGTCCTGTTTGGTTCAAATGCGGAAGAACTACAAACCAGAATGGAAGAACTGAATAATGAGAGTTCGAAAATAGGCCTTAAAACGAATTTCAGTAAAACAAAGGTCATATACAATCAATATGCTGGAAAAAGGGAAATAAAGATTAGCGGAGAGACAATAGGCATAGTTGATGAGTATGTTTACCTAGGCCAGCTCAAAACATCGAATGCCAAGTAGACTGATGAAATAAATAGAAGATGTAAAATGGCGTCGAGTTCATTTGGAAAATTACACTTTATTTTCAAAAGCAAACTACCAATGTGTCTGAAGCGTCAAGTTTATATCAATGTGTCTTACCTGTGATGATGTACGGCTGTGACACTGAATGTTCAAACGACTCAAAGATTGAGAGTCACACAAAGAGTAATGGAGAGATGCATGCTAGGAATAACCAGGAGGGACAGGAAGACATATGAATAGATTCGCGGACAAACCAGGTAGAGGATGTGAAGAGTGCGAAGAAGCTGAAGTGGAAATGGGCCGGTCACATAGCTAGACGAACAGATGGAAGGTGGACGACAAATGTACTACATTGGATTCCTAAAGAAAAGAAACGACCGAGACGACGTCCAAATGCAAGATACGTAGATGAAATCAAGCATTTTTCAGGTGCTACAAGGATGAGGATAGCAGTAGACCGAGATATATGTGGAAAGAAAATGGGGAGGCCTTCATCCAGTAGTGGATAGAAAACGGCTGAATATGATGATGATATCACCATAAATTTTCTTTTGGCTCTCCCGTAAAATTTTCTGGAGTGGAGACTGCAGCTTTTACTTCTAAGCCCCACAATTAGAAGCCAAGTTATCGTCATTATTATTTGCCTTGTACACATATATTTTTAAGATTTCTCTCATGTTGGCAATCCTGCGGTATGAATACCGTGTATAACTTAGGGCTAATATTTTACATATGCACATTACTATATGTCATCTACCATCCTACGAATTTTCGTGCACATCTACGATGGCCGGATTGGGAGCTGTGATTATCCGGTATGGATAGAACAATGAAAGAACAATGATAGAACCTGTTAGAACAATGAAAATCTATTACAATTTTCATATCAGGACAAGTACATTCAACGATGAAGTTCTGACATGATCGTACACTGGTTCACTCTAAATCGCAACTTATAACTGAGGAGCGTTTTTTTTTATTATTATTTGATAAACGCATCGAAGCTATTTTTACAAAAGTCTCCATATGTTCTCTGATAAGAAGGGCCCAAATCTTGCAAATTATGCTCCACATTTTTCTTTATTATTATTAGAGTAGTGTTTCCCATCCTGGGGTCCGCGACGAGAATTATGTAATGGGGACACGAGAATTTACTTCCCAATATTTATATCATATTATACGTATTTCCTTTTATAAATACCACGAAAGACCAGTTAAAATCTAATTCAACAAGCCCAAACCAACAAAGTAATAAAGTGAATGAACAACCGCATTTAATAGTCTGATATAGAGAGCACAGGGAAAGAAGGGGGGAATGTGCACGAATGGTGATCTTCGTAAAACGAATTTTAAAGTCCAACTCTCCCATTTCCCCACTTATTTCATATTCTTAAAACCGCTATAATTTGGTGACTTTTTTGAGCTTTTAGATTGAAACTACCTGAGCAATTAGCTGTCATTATGCAGTACTTGTTACGAATGCAAACTATTTTTTTTTTTTTTAAGTGCACATTCTCCTTTCTTTCCCTGTACGCTTCATATGACCATCTATCCTCAAGTTGGATTTTCAATAGAAGCTTGAACTAAAAAGAAATGGAACAGCTAATATAAACCAGCAACAGCTCCTGCGTGTGGCCTTCTTGATTTTAGATACTGTTTTTCCCAAACCCTTTGTAGGCCGTGTACCATAGTTGAAACCAAGGAAATAGTCTGAATTTCTGGTAATTGTTTTTCGATGTTTTAATCGGTTTTGTCGTAGAGTGGCGATTCATCCAAACTCTTTGGTTGAAGCTCAAGAGAAGTGAAAGGGAGGAACGTGCACTTGACGACACAAATATGAATACCTATAAACTCACTGCCCTCTTCAATCCCCAATTACCAGAACATTTCTCTTAACTCCAGAATTTTCACTGCATTGTGTAACGAGACGGGAAGCGATCATGAACATTACATTTTGCGATACGCTGGCTACCTCGTGGAAGAGTCCTGATGAGTGATGACTCGCTTATTTGAGCTGCGTGATGAGGTGAGACTTTTTCTGATTGATTCGAAATCAGAACCAAAACTAAATAACTGCTTAAGTGATTTTTCTTGGTTTTCGGCAATTGCTTATTTGACAGATATTTTCTCATTTCTGAATACATTAAATTCACGGCTACAAGGTCGCTGTATTTTTAGTGAAAAAAAAAAGATACAATTTGGGCTCGCCGAATCGACAAAAAGAAATACGATTCCTTTCCCACATTGAACGACTTTCTGCTGTCGGCAAGTAAAACAGAACTTCCGAATAAGAGTTCGGGAGCATGAAGAAGCATTTGCTTTCTTTGCGTTCCTAGCTGACAGCTTACCTTCCGGTTTCCTACGAGAAAAACAGTTGGATGAAGTACCCCTTTCCAACCAATGAAAATGAGTTGTCATCAAATGAAGACCAGCTTATTGAGTTGTCCTGCGATTCCTCCTTGAAGGTGATGTTTCCCAGTTTGTGTTTGCTAGGAATGCTAAACTTTTTTTAAGTTTTATCCGCGGTTTTTGTATCCTGATGTTTCGAGGAAAGCAATTTCACATCTGATGCCTTTCGTGATTACTTGTGTAAGTCAACATTTTCTGTACTTGTTTGTATGAAAAATAAGTACAGAAAGAGACTTGATATAGAACCAAATCTGCGCCTGAAAATCTCTACTTTGGAGCCACCTAGGATAACGCTGACGGCTGCAAAACAACACCAGCCATCACATTGAACAAGTCTAAGCAAACTCAATAGTTTTTATTATTATTACTATTAATTCTCAATTTAAAGTATTGTTAGTCAAATGTATTCAATTGTACTTTCATGTTTCGAAATTGTACATCTTTTTTAAACTACAGATAACTAAAATAGATCTATTGATACTATGTTTTACTTGGTTGTAGGAGCAGGGATCAGCAAAGAAGAAATCAAAGGGTCCTCAGGCTGCAAAGGGTTGGGAAACACTGTATTAGAGTATTACTTCAATTACCCGAGAATCATTTCCGTATTTACAAGATTTGGGCCCTTCTTATTAGAGAAAGTAATTAGTCTTCTGCGAAAATAGCTTCAATGCGTTTATCGGGTTATGAAAAAAACGCTCCAAATAGGTGTCAGTTTAACAAATGATTTCAGGTCTGTACGCTACAGGAATATACTTTATATAATAAGGTGTATTAGACAACATATAATAATTTCAATTAACATTTGTATGAGAGTGAAATCCCTTCTAAGTGAAAGAACATACAATCTGCTTGTAAAGATATCGCACTGAACTCATAATATGAAGGTTCAATGATTGTTGCAGCTTTCCGAAATTAAAAGCTAATGAAAATTCCTTATAACAGTTCTAAAAACATAAAGTTATCGACACTAGGATAGAACTCAGCAAATACAACTACTATACACTAACCAAATTAACATTAATTTGCTAATACAACCAAACCTATCTTCACCAAGGCTTCAAATTCCACACAGATACAGTCCTCATCTTTGCAAATATTCTACAAACAAACGAGGTTCTACGGGAGTCTAACTAGAAACGACAAAGGAAAATATGCAAAACTACGAACAACTTGTTCAATAAAGTAAGCAACTGTCGCGCCCTTCCGTCTCCCACTACTTCAAATTTTCCGTTATAAAGATTAGCTCTTTGAGGAATGTACAAATGTTTCAGGCTGCAAATCTTTATATTTTATGTAAGAAATTGCTGCTAGTGTCTATGGAAGATAAATCATTCCCGGGCGCCTCGAAATAAAAATTATCTTCTTCGATAAACAATACCAAAAAAATTACCGTATATTTCCGAATATAAGAGCACCCCACAATCGAAGCTGCAAAAAGTGAAGCGAAGGGTACGAATATAAGGCGCACCTAAAAGTGAATATACCGTATTTTAGTTATTTTCGTCATCAGTGTTTACAAATACGTATCACTTATTACACTGTTTGTAGCGAACTAGCATTGCTGATAGCGTATTTTCTTTGTTTATATCTTAATTTTCTGGGTGGTGATACGAATGTGACAGCGTATTAAACAGTCTGTATTAAACGGGACCAACAATGAGAAATTTATTACGGACTGACTTTCAAGTTTCTTATTTATCGGTAATTGAAAAAAATATAATTTAGAAAGAAGCAACCGGTACAAGTGAATACGGTACTATACAGGGTGTTGCAAAACAACAGAAACAAAACCACCACACGAGATTCTTGACATTGAAATAAAAACTTTTTAAAGACATACTTTTCTTAAACAATTCGTACTAAAAAGTAAAAAATAATTTTGTTTATGTATGACTAAAAAGAAAAGCATAGGGCGCGCTCTCATATACAGTCACATTAAAAATTATTCAACTGGCGCGACCCATGCTTTTCTTTTTGGTCATGCATAAACAAAATTGTTTTCATTTTTTAGTACGATTGTTTAAGAAAATTATGTCTTAAAAAAGTTTTTTTTATTATTATTCGAGTTATTTCGGTGCTCGGATACTTGTTCTCAAGCTAATGTTTTGTGACCCAAATTCTAAAGTGTTCTGCAATCAGTCAAACACAACATCGGTGCAGGCTAGTATTTATTTTAGGATAAAGAAGTTCATATTAAAAGAATATTAAAATATGCTTTTAAAATATATAAATAATATAGAAATATATGAAAGTAACAATGGATGTTGTATTGCCATCCGACTTACGTCGTGTGCAAAATTTCATCATTGTATGACGTCGGGAAATAAGCTAAATTAACGTTGCAAGATTTGAGGACACCACGAACCATTATAAACTAAAGAAAAATCTGTAAAAAATAATAAAAAAAAAAAAATCAAGGGTACATAAATGTTTCATTTTGGCGCTATAGGCTGCCCACAGCGGGGGAAAATCAACAATAGAGGTTGATATTTCCAATACCATTAACAACTTAAATGACGCGGCATGGTTCCGTCAAAGACTTGAGACCTTCTATATCCAAAAATTCATATTCCAAAATGATGCAATCGGAACGCAAAGATTTCCCAAAGGAGATAAGGGATTCCTATACATTCTCTGGAGTATAGAGAGGGTTACAATAAGCACAAGCAAGACTTTCCGCATCAGTAAAGGTGATAGGCGTAATGATCGCCATCCAGACGGGAATATATGCACCAAACGTTCGTTCAAATGTATGCAATTCTTACTCGTTACGTGACCACACATCTTTTTACAAAATCGTTCTGCAAAGGAAACCTGTCTGAGATATCGACCTGGCGCAAACGAATTATTGTTAATTGCTATGAAGTAGTTTCAAACATGCTTATTTCGACCCACCTTTATTTCAGAAAATTTCTGACAATCTCATATTCCTTTGGGAATCCCTTACACCTCCATTGCACAATTTTGGAATACGCATTTTTGCATAGAACAGGGCTCAAGTCTTTGACGGTACTACGCCGCATCGGTTCCATTGTTAATTTTATTGGAAATATCAAGTTGTATAATTCATTTGCCCACGCTTTTGGCAGCCTATAGCGCCGAAACGAAGTTTTGTGTAACCTCTATGATTTACATTATACTATTTTTATTTTCATTTCAGAAATCTTGTGATGTGCCTTGGTCGGTGTTGTTTTGCAGCACACTGTAGGGCATACCGGTGTACTAAGTTTAAGAATGCTTAAGTTTATGGGAATATAAGGAGATTTCGAACAGACAAAAAGTCCGCCTTATATTTGGAAATATATGGTACGTCCTGAAATCTGAATTTTAAAGAAAGAAAGGATGAATTACCAAAGCGTTGCTTTGTGCAAATTTATACCAATTCAACATTTCGGACAGACACATTATGAAACCTTATACAAGAAATAAGAGTAAGTCTTACCAACCACACTAATTCCTTTTCTTTAGAACGTTTAACACTTGTTCTACGCTAAGTATTAAGTACAAAAATGCAAGACTTGTTTTATTCTTTGAGCTTTTTGGCTTTTTTCTCTAAAGCAACATTCCAGTAAACTGGTCCAACTGTTAAAGAATTGTTAAGTGATCAATGACGTTTGGATATTAAAGCTGAAAATTAAATAATTTATTTCCTTACACATTCATGCGTAAACTTGAGTTTATTACGTGTTTTACTAATAATATGTTAATTTTACCTACAGTGATAAATCTGCAGCTACAAAATTGTCAACAATGGATTTTTAACGGCGTAACTCTTTTCTAGCAGATTATGTATGATCAGTAACAATGTTTTCAGCCCACGTGCTGCTGCCTGCTTCTCGGATGATTTACATCAAATTCGCATACTTACTGAACTTTAACCAAAATATTTTTTTAAAAAAGCAGATGAATACATGTCAAAAATCATAAAATGAGGAAATACTCAAAAGGGAGCATGTAAAGTTACCATTCTTAAAGAAAAATAAAACAATATATTGATCGAGCTCAATACTATTAAGCTGCGATTATTTACATCTTATTTCTAACAAAGTTGATTATCTCCTTCCTCTTGGTCTATTCCTTCCATTCATTTACATGGGAACTGTACTACTCGTATTCTCTCTCAAAGTGGAATTTTCACCTCCTACGTACTTCCATTGATCTTTTGTAACTATAATGCACTGACCTATCTTAACGTTTCGATTCAGTACTGGATTTTCTTCAGTCATGTGCTCTGAAAATAGACAATGGAGTAAAGGCATCACGCGCCGTGAACGGCGTATGGAGGATGTTGAAGTAGCGCTCCACATATTCTAGACCTACGGCACAAAGTGGAGTGGAACGGTCAATCCCACGCTCAACCCCCTTTACATCCTAAGGTGACCAGGAATACCAAGGAGACACTACTCAATTTGATAGGACGCTGAACGTACCTTAGAGCGCCAGGCATGGGAGCACTGAAAAAAAGTATTCAGTGTCCTGACCGGGATTTGAACCCGCGCCTTAGATTCGTAGTGAGACGCGCTGCCGCCTGAGCCAGGGCGACTCCCTTGGTTATATTGTGCTGAGCCTATCTGGTTAAACTATTAATTATACACTATCTTCATATATTTCAAGGAACTTCATATTTGCAAAACTTAACCAATCAAAATCACCAAGAAGAATTTCGTGCAAGCAAACTTTTTAAACATTAACTTGTGGGAGACATAAGTAAAACAAATTCCGTATAAATCAATGGAAAGGACAAACCAAGATGGCGCCTGTGATGTATCCTCATAATTACAACAATTTCCCTAAATGAATAAATCGGAAACTAACTACTGTACTTACCTCACTGTAACCCATGGTCACAACTTGCTGCAAAGCTTGACGCACCATTCCGATTTCTTTATCTAGTCCGTTTGTGCATCCCGAGGCCGCACTAAGACCACTTAATCCACTTGCCGAACTAACTCCACTTGTAGTGGATAGAGTACTAATAGTACTAGCTGCACTTGAGCCATTTTCACTATTAGCAAAAGGAAGTAACGAATTACGAATTTCGGCTAACGCCTTTTGATGATAGCCCGATCGGGTCGATTTGCCCCCTGCAGGGTTCATATTGGTCTGCTGGCCCATACTAGTCTGGGACTGACACTCAGATGATGGCCGGATCTGCATACAGGTCCCATGTAATCTGATATGGGCCACAGCAGTTCCAGCATTAATTCATGTATCACTCAAAACTCGCTACCGAAAATACATACACTCGGCTAGACATACGTCATCGTTTTCTCCATGCTTGTCAACTCCATTTCACTGCATTCTCCACTCACATGTTCACTAATTGTCAGTGATCTGCAATTAAAAAGAAAACAAACACTAATCAATATTCTACAATTACCCTTTACAAACTTACTGTATTTAAGTGCGAATAAAGTTGAAGTGCACGAAACACGTACCAGTAACATCATTTGATGCGTTACTTTTCATGAGAAGGAAAATGTCTATATATTTACCACCTTTATCATTCTTAACATGGCAATCAAACTGATTTGTTAAGCATTATGTACAGCCGGGGTCTCCAACCTGCGACCCGCGTAGCAATCTTGACTGACCCCAAAACAAACCCAAAATTGTACTTACTGTATTCTACATTGTATCTGAAAGCAAATAATGTAAAGCACAAGAGCTAATTTGACCCTTGATTGTTATACAGACACATACGCACTAATTTGTATTAAATATCTTGTTACTAATACAACTTGCGAAATAATTACTATCTGAAAATTACTAAAGTACTTTAGAATTAATCCTTTAAAATGCGGCCCTCTTCCTGCTTGACCAATTTGACCCGCTGACAAAAAAGGATAGAGACCCCCTAATGTACAGTAGCAAGTGACAATCTCTCACCCAACAGATTTTACACACAGAAACATACTATGCTCAAATTAGTGTTAGAAGTGTCATTTTATAACTATTCCTTTGTTAATTCATAGCTGACCTGAATGAGAAGTAACTACTAAAACAATGCACTTCCTAATGATGTTTAATCAAATTGATTCTGGGTTACCACAAATTTTCTATTTTCAGTCTCCCTCGCTTGTCCACATTTTTTTAATTTACAGGTTGCAAGAACTGATAAATCAGAACTACGGAGACGTTCCAGCCTCGCTGATGTTAGGGGCTAGTTCTCATTCAATTCTTGACTCATCAAAATTGATAGTTGATAGCAGAGTTCCCACGGACAGACAGAGATTGATGTGCTAGAGACTTTCATTCCCCTGATGTTCCCGTTCCTTCTCTAATTGCAATCAAGTATTCCAGGTTAGAGGTTAGGTTAAGCTCAAGGTCAAAAGAAAGCAGAGATTATTCTATGGGTAAAGAACTTGATAACCTAACTTCCTTTAGATTAATACTATGCAAATGGCCTTTGTTATCCTACACAGTACCTTCAACTAAATGTACTAACTATTCCACATTTTTCCGACCGAAATCGCAGTTATTCCAGGAACAACCATATTTTTCTCACAGTAATGCACCCAAATTGAACTGTTTTGATATACAGTGTTCTCAGCGAAGCAATGCAATGATTTCAGTTGGGCTGCGAATGCACACCAATGAATATTACATGTGTGTATTAGAATAGCTATCGCCTTAGCCTACAGACAAGCTCTCTAAGCTCTGCCGCACACTACGCGACTTGGTCGCGCGACAGTTCATTTTTGTTCAAGTGACTTGGTCGCTTGATTTATAACTACATCTGTTTCTCGTTCATTTTGCTACCAGTGTTGGCAGTGTTGCTATCAATGGTTAGTACCACAGAAGTGTTGTGCGCCACACATTTTTCCACCGATCTCATTCCATACCTTCAGTTCCACCTCTGTTACTATATTTCGACGATAAAGTAGTCG
>JAGDQP010051358.1:0-14032 GCA_022664845.1 Lepisma saccharinum | reverse complement strand
GCATCGTTAGTTTTCTCTCTCACATACGTCACAGCATAGTGTCAACTTTGTATATACGTCCGTGCATACAAATAAATGTTGACCCTTCCATTCCGCGAAATCTAAAACTATTCTCTTAATTGGAAACTTACCTTGAGGCCATGCCTTAAAAAATCTTGCATTGGGTTTGTTTCTAGTAGCTAGACAAGTATTGCAATTACTCACTTTCTCGTTAATATCAAATTCTAAAGTTGGCCACCATACTACGTCTGATGCTGTGAGAGACATTTTCTTAATGCCCCAATGCTATTTGTTAGTTTCCTGGGTAAGACAATTCTTTGTCCTCTCCAAAGACAATGGTCTTGTATTGTGTGAAGCTTTCTTACTTTATAGTAAGTAGCTACATCTTTACCTTCGAACTGCCTAGGATCCATAGAATAAGTAGCACATAGAAAACTCAATCTTTAACTTCATAATTCATAGAGTAAGTAACAAATAGAGATGTGACCCAAAATATCTTTCCAACAAAGATGACGAAAAGCGGGAGAGTGTAGAAAACTACTTGGAACCCTTAAAAGTCCACTGTGATTTACCAGAAATAGGGCAGGACAGACGTCAATAGATTCTAATTACGTCTTTATCAACTGAGCTCTTCTCCAAAATACTTGCATCCAAAATAAATCTAAAAGTTAGTTTGCCTATATTACAAGAAGTTATCCTAAAGATGTACAGAAAACATGCTAAAGTAAGAACTAAGAGGTATGCATTCAACACACTAACAAAACAAATTAGTCAATCTATGAGAAATTATATTGAATGCATTCTCAAACAGGCGGCTAAATGTAAATTTATCGCCTTCGAGTACGAAGCGTGCAAATACCAATTGGTTTTAGGTGTGATCGATAATTATTTACCGAAACATTAACTGTTAGAAGATATTCTAAGTTTTGACAAAATAGCTCTTCAATTTGAAACTATCGAGTCAGATAGTAGAATCATCGGTAGAACTACGCAAATGTCATCTTTAATTGCAATAGTTAGATGCAAACCCAACATAAAATAAAGTACAAATTTTGTGGATATTCACATGTAAAAATAAATGTCCCGCCTTCGGTAAATTATGCATTTTTTGTCAAGAAAGAAACCATTTGCAATCATAGTGTTTCCTTAAGAACAAACAATACCAAAATCCAAACGTTCATAATATGTGCACGCAACATCAAGATACATATTTAGACAAAGAACCTGAACAATCAAGGCTATGGATAGCTGTCGATCAAATATGGATACATCACGTAAATGACGAAAAATCTACGCCAGATAATGACCTATTGATCTTGAAACTTAAAGTAAATAAAAAAATTCATTGACTCTGGATCAGGTTATAATTTACTTGACAGACAAACTTTTAACGATATCAATTTACAATTTGAAACGTTTCTACATGATATGTTTCTAAAAACAATAGCAGGGGCTAGATTAAATATAATAAGTCAAATGTATCAATGTTGTAAATACCGAAATCAAAGTTACAAGTTGAAGTTTTTGGTATTGAAATCTAAATTACCATACACAATAATAGGACGACAAGGAATCGACATTCTATTAGCAGGTTGGAAACATATACTAATAGAAAGATGAATTAACTTGTCACTTCGTACAGCACGCTCAATCAGATATAGATGATTCTAAACAGATAAAACATTTAGAATCACTAGTACAATCATTACAAAAAGTATTCACCAGTCAGTTTACCAAAATATACAGCACTAGAATACAAGGTAGATAAAATGTCAGATATTAGGTAAGTGATAGAATAGGATCCCACATAGCTGATTAGAAAGTCAACCACATAATGACATTACAGAAAATAGAACGTTCAGATTCCATATCGAATATTTATATAGAAACACAAAATACTTCTGCTGTACCTGACGATGGAAATGCAGAGGAGAAAATAGAGGAACATGAAGAGAGAAAGGCGGAAGATAATATTTTAAATAGAATTTCAGTGGAGGTGATGGAAAGTAAAAAGAAAGAAACACCCGAAACGATTTTAATGATGAAGAGTTTGATGAGAAAGATTTAGCAGATGATGTTACAATATTATAGTGAGGGATTGTGCAAAATGAGAAAGAAAGAGCATGGATTGGTATCAACACCATGTCTATCGTGCAGATCATAATAATGCTTCTTCGTATATGAAGCGATTTTTGCTTTGATATGATGTAAAATTGTGTGAAACCCATAGATTTTAGCAATTGAAATTTGAAATGAAGATTCAATAAGATTTCTATAGAACGAATATATTTGAACGAAAAACTGATATTTTAATATTGAAATTGAAGTGGAACTGTTACACTTTAACAAAAGTGATTGAAGGATGATATTATGTTGACCAATGGGTAAGTATTACTTTCTCGAGAGAGGAAGGGGGTGATTGATAGGTAAGTTTTAATTTACGTGTTAATTATTTTTAAAAAATGCAAGACAAATGACATTTCATATATTATGATTTTGGATTTCATAAGTTTTGACAGCTGAATTTATAAATGTGATCTAGAAAGAACCTAATTGCATTTAAGGTGGAATAAGAAGATCTTTATACTGGGGTCTAAGGATGCAGCAATATAAAGAAATGAAAAACGAGAGGTTTTCAGAAACTATATTTGAGTTTCATTTAGGAAACAAGTTACATTTTGTAGCGCTCTAGACTCACTAGACTGGCTCGTTGAAGTCTCGATGGCTGCTGTTTACTGCTATACGTAATGTAGTTATCGAACTCGTGTCTCTGGTCGAGGTTGTAACTGAATGCTTAATGTTCCACAGTACTTCACTATTTTGTCAGTACTGTTTTTTCCTTTTGGGAAGGACAGGCGCTTGAAAACTACACGGGTCAGCATGTTTCCAGAGGAAGGTGATAGCCCATGCAGTTTGAGCTCCTTGTTTTCAACTAAGCAGCCCGAATGAATCTTTGCACTATTAACATATTTACATTTATTTGATTGCATGCAGATATTATATAACACGCGTTTTGTACTGTCTGTTATGCAGCTTTATGCATGTCTTGCTGCTTCCGCTTAATATTGTCTATGTATAATGTTTGCGTAAGAGCGTTGGCGTGTAATAATCACTCGATGCAAGAAATGTTCCTTTTGCTGTGGTGACGTAATATGCATATGTGTCCATGTAAATAAATAGTTCTGGTACCAGGTTCGAGGCCTGAGATATCTTACATAACTCCATCGAAAAAGAGAATTTCGTATACATGTAAGTTTATGCGAAATTCGTTGTTCACTCTTTCGCACCTGTACACTTCGACCATATCACTACGATGTAGAACCTTCACCTGTTGGCATATTAATACGAGATAAATAAAAGGAAATAAATAAAATATTGTTTCACTTTCACCACTATCACCATAAATACAAAATAATAGGTCGTATGTGCACATCTATAAACACTTTCACCACACTATATAATAATAAAAAACATATGAGAAAAATAAAGTTTGCAAACACTGTGTAAAACTTCGATGTTCCTTTGAGGGAGTCCTTGCTATGTTCCGCACACCAAGTGGGAGCGAATCGAAAACGGCTGCTGGTTCTTATGGTCATGTCTTGTGTCCTACGTTGGGGTAGCTTTATGATGGAGGGTTGTTTCTCTTCTGCTGCTCGCTCCAAGTATGGATCCGTGGAGGTAAAGTAAAGATGGGCGTCCATTGTAAGTGGGATGAGTCTTTTAGAAGTGTGAGCGTGAGCGGTTTTCTTTCATAGGGTCATAGATAGGAGTTGGTTTTGTGACATGTGTGTGAATGAAAAAATACAGAAGTTTAAGGGGTTTTGGAGAAGTAGATGGGAAAAGTTGCCAAAACCGTAGTTTTAGAAAAAAATAGCTGCCTGTCGTTTAAGGGTATAGCAATTGGTGTTTCATATAAGTATTTATCGCCTATGGAAGTATTGGAAGTTACATCATAAGTATGTTTTCCTGGAGAGAAGTATGAGGTAAAGATATAGAGTTAAAAGCTATTTTTACATGTTAAATTTGAAATCCGGCTATTTTACTATTCCTATACCTATTAAATCTACAAAGTCTTGTAAATATAAAGACTAAAATAGTTAGTATCGAGCATGCTAGGTGTATAGCCAAGGTCATTAATCCGATTTTTGACATTGTTCTCTGAAATAAATAGAGAAGAGAAAAAATACTTAATGACTATTATTTTGTAGTGGTGTCATTCGTTTAGACATTATATAAAATGTACAGCCTAATGCTATATTTACTATAAGAAATAATATTACTGCAACTATAATTATTAATATATTGGTATATAGTAAGTCGAACTCTAAATGGTGTATATGTTTGTTTTGAATTTTAACAGACTTTAGCTGTTCGGTTTATCTAATTGTCAAATTGTGGAATTCCCTACTAGTGAAGGTAACATTTCTGTATTATTTAGAATCAGATGGTGAGTGGCTATTTGGATTTGCAATTTTGATGGTAAAATCATATCTTTATAAAAATATCTTCGTATTCGTTATAATGGAAATATATTGATCCATTATCAGTGTTCTCGTATGGCTTGCTATGAGAAATTCCGGTTTCAGATTTGTAGGTCCTATGAAAAGGAACTAAAGAAGAAATTAAAATTCAAGCATCTGTGCATTTATATCTTGCGCTGGTATCGGAGGTTTGAAGTTAGTATCGAAGGTTTGAAGTTGGCAAGAGGTAAATGTAAGTGTATGATTTCAATTATGCAGCTGGCCGTTTGCGAATTAGGGAAACTATTCGGCTTGCATACATATAGGAAATTTTCAGAAGAGTAAAATTGTTCCTCAATTTCAAGAAATTCATTGCCAGATATAAAAACAAAACGAGTTAGAGAAAAAGATGTTTGTATTTTCTGATATAAAAATCTCAACTTTGTGACTTCGTGTAGTGTAGCCATGGAGGTTGCTTTAATTAGTGGATTTTGCATAAGAATGTCAACGTGTTTTGTTAGAAAGTTAAAAGAAACAAAAATGATTTAGAAACCGTGTACAGACGACCCAAGTCGTATTTCTATGTAATGTCCCTAAATATATCGTGTTAAGAAAGAAGTTTCAGAACTTGATCCTCTGCCAAAATTAGTGAAGAAAGTTTGTTTGTTGAGACGTGGGACATGAATTAATGGGCGTATAATGCTGAGTTTATGTGTCTCTTGTGCCCATTGGCAACAACTTTGTAATATTTTTATTTCCATCCCTAAAAATGCTCTCTTTATTTGTAAAATTACATTTTTTTAAATTTTAATTTCCTGGGTACAGCTGTCTCTCATATTATTGATTTCTGTAGTTAATAAATTTTCGTGGTGTCTAAGCTGCTCTACTGAAGAGGTTAAGCGACGTTGCTGGAAGAGATTGGTGAGAGAAAGCCCAAAAGATCCTATTCCTAAGAGACAAGAGAGGAAATTTCGTTTGCTACCTGTGCTACTTGCACAAGAAATTGTTTGCGTCGCAGATATCTTGAAGTGGCAGGGGATAGTGTCTTCAATATTACGAAAGAAAGCTTTCTCAATGTTCTTGATCTCTTGTCTTATCTCACTCCAAGTGATACAGTTTTCTTTAGAAATGTATGCTATTTGATGGTTGAGATAAGATCGAACGGCAATATATACGTCGGTATGCGAATTTATTGCTAGGCCCTTGGTGGTGAGGGTAGCTCTAATTTGGGACAGGATTATATCATGAAATTCGTTGGGGACCATTGCCTTGGACAATGCTAGTAGTTGTATGGATACAGCTATTATAAATACATATTACATTTTGGATCTTTTACTCTAAAAAGAAAAAGAAAAGGCAAGAGTCTTTGCGTTTGTTTAAAAACTATTGTCTAAATATTTGCTTAAATAAGTGTACAATACCTTAATACTAAATAAAAAAGTATTAGCAAAGTCTCCTGCTGAATACTATCTTTATATTACTACCTACTACTAGCAGCGCTGTTACAGTATTTATGCTATTGCCGGCCATCAGCTTATATACGTAAAATGTGAGAATGCTTTAAGAGGTATCTAGTTACTATCCACCGTAATGACTATTAATCAAGAAGGCTTTACTTGTATTGCGGATACCGAATGGCGGACTACAAAGCTAGAGTGCAGTCATACATTGCTGACGAAGAGATTGCCCGATTTAGTGTGCTTGTAATCGGAAAGGAGCAGGTGCTTCGTGAAATATTGGCTAAAAAACTGAGGCTGTGGTACGCATGTTTTATGAGTGCCTCGAGATAGGTTTCTAGGATTACGTACACGTATGCGCTGGTTTGGGCAACTTAGATTATTTTGTAGTGCCAGAGTTTCGTCGGCCAGATTTTGAAGCCTGGATTGAAAACGGGCGCCTAAAGTGGTGTTTATATTAATGTCTGTGTACTTCGTAAATTTATTTGCGTACTCAAGTATTTATTTATTTTCTTCAGTGTGTGTTTATGGTTGTAAGTACACACATATCCTTGGTTGTGTTTTGCACAAACGCGTCACATTGTGACATAACGTGAAAGGGAAGGAGAGAAGAAGAAAGCAATGTGTCTATGTCGGCGACTACTTAACCTTAATCTACTATTTTATACGTTAACTGTCCTCTGTTAAAGAAAAAATCTCAGCGTTTTTATGTTCTATGTAGTACCTACATGACTAAAATTATATAGATAGATATTGCGTCACCTGCGATACAATAAACTATACTATGCGTAGTAATATATATGTATATATATGAAAGAAAAAGGAGACAATTACTCTTAGCAAAAATATCTTATACATATAATGTAAAATTTTAGTTCTATTTTAAAAAATGTAGTGGTGTGGACTAAAGAAAAGAATTAACTTTATGTATATTTCTTTTAAGAAAAGGATCTCTAAAATATAAAAAGTTTCTCTTAAGATGAGGGCAATCTTTAAAAATAAAAAAGTACTTTTAGTCGGATCGATAAGTGACGTCCAGTACTTAGTCAAATCAGTATTCCTTTAAAGTCGGGAATAACGACTGTATTTATCGAATCACCACTGGAAAGCACTAGAAGTTTTGAAAAAATGTTCCATAGTTGCAATAATACTACTCACTTCGTTTCATCATCGTTTGTTGCTTTTTAACGTAGAACAAATTGTTGTTTTATTCGTCTGTTGTTGCGTGTTCGTGACCATATCGCTCTAAATAATGTATATCTTGATAGTAATGACGTAACTTTTGAATCGCAATATCTTCTATGATCCAATGTCCAGGTTTATCCTTTATTTTAATCTTGTATGCATTGTTACGGAGCTACTTTAAAATAATACCAGGTCCTTGAAATGGAGAATACACTCTTTAGCGTCTTCCTTTTTGAAGGATGGGTTATAAAAAAAAATTAATAGTTCAACTTGTTATGCATGTTGTCGGTGCCTTTTATCATAAAATATCTTCTGGATTTCATGGTCAAGTTGAAGATTCTTGGCTACCAAATGTCTTGCGTGTTGCATATTTCGAAGGCGAGTAATATTATCTGGTGTTTCACTAACCATATCAAGTTTACTGTCTGCTATATTTCTCGGTTCGAAACCTAGCTCTGTGTAATTGGCTGAATAGCCCATTGAAGGCCTTATGGACTGATTGATACAATGCACGTAATCATCGAGATGGGCGTCCCAAGTACGATGGTCGTTTCCTTGTCCAAACATTTTTGTTTTAATCATTGTTTCAATCAAATTATGTGTAGCCTCAATAATTGCTATTGAGCTGTGTTGATACGCTAGTCATTTATATAAAGCTATTCCTTCTAAGATTGAATAACTCTATATAGTGAGAACTTCGAAATGACATGTGCCTGTCACCTTTCAAAGGTATTCCAAATCTCTAAATTATTTGCATGTAGATAAAGTTGCATAGTTTTGCGCTAATATCCGGTACTGCATGGAATATGAGATAACGACTACCTTCGCATATAGCTGAAAGGATATGTTGCCGCTGTAGCACTCGGAATATATTCCACTCGAGTCTATTTGATATGAAGTAAATATAGGGGATACGTGTAGATGCTGGAGCTCACCTTGATGTAATTGAGTAAGTGTTTTGTTCTTCTGACAGATTGCGCATTGACGGATGAGCGCTGATAACTACTGTTTCAGATTTTTGAAATAAAACTTACTGGGAACAGAAAGATTGGTTTCTCCATAACCTAAGTGGTTGGGAATCCTGGTTCAATGAATTGATTCAAAGCAAATAGATTTCAGATTTTCGGGTATACAAAGCTGTTTTGTTTTCATGTTTGTTACTGTTTTCCGGGGCGTCCTGTATACAATGTTGTCTACCAGTTTGAAGTATTTGCAGTCTCAAAAATTTTCCGTCGGTTTGCTGAATACAGTCCTCCAGGATTTTTATAATTTTTCCAAAAAAATGGATCCTGACTTTCGGCAGATCTATTACTTAAATGTTCGAAGAGAACACCAATAAAGTGAGGTTGTTTGTTGACTTCATTTTCTTCTTGTAGATTCTCAGTTATCTTAATTTATACAGTGCATATTTCATGCTAACTTGTATAATTGCTGGTTTATGGATAACATTGTTGAGCGTAGGCATGTCACAACATATGCGAAATGAACCTGATGGTTTCTTAACTATTACAACCCTGGATCTGTAATCAGTGATCGTAGTGCGGTCGTAGTACAACAGCTTTACCCAAATAGTCAATCTGGGCCTTATCTTTTGGTAATGGTACTTTTCTAGAAATGTGTGCAAAAGGTTTTATGCACTTGTCCACGTTTAGTTTCTGTTTGAATCCATGGACAATTCCTACGTCGGACGAACTGTAGAACCATATGTCGCGGAACTCATATAACACTGTTTCCAACTTTGCTTTTTTGCTCAGGAGTTAGCTCATCTGAAGTCTTAAACTTGAAAATGTCAAATAACCTGTCAGTTCCCTGAAAACATTTCTATATTTCATCGTCAGATAGTTTTGTTACTTGAAGAGATGTGTATCCTCTATCAAAAACGTATACGACTTCGAGAACGGGAGGTAATAAAAGTCCAACCTGGGTTGTTTCTGCTCTTCGGATCCCTGACATCACAAAACTTAAAGCTCGAAGCAATTTCCCTTAAACTATTGGAAACTAAATTGTGAGGTTCTGATTACCTCTTCTGTAAGGTACTATTCAGGTCAGCTGCTGGAATTATTCTCCCTTTCCAATCCTGTAATATTTCAACAAGTTCGTGTTCAAAGCAATTATTTCTTACGTTGACAGATCAACTTGTTGTTATATCATGCACAAAAATTAAATTATACTTATTATATGTTTCCATAGTTAAACGGGGCGTTAAGGGACCAAATACTTGATTCAATTGTTTATCTACTATCGAGAGAATGGCAGTACAACAAACATTCTCACAACTAGCTTGGATACCTTAACATTTGGAAAATGAACATTATCGAGTTGTCAATTTCCTTGTACAAAAAGAACATGTATGCCATGCTTATAAAAACTCTCGTAACGCTTACATCCTTGTTTGATTCGATGATAGGCCATGAATATTAATCGTAGCTAAACGATAACAGTGCATTGGCGTCCCGTCGTTCTCAACACTTTACACACAAAACAATTGAAAGGGGTAACCTGAAGTGTTAACACTAGTCAAACTAGAAAAATATTAACAAAAATCCAAATTGCGGTTCCTTGAACAAAATCAATTGCAACACAAAAATAACAAAAAAACAAATAGCAATCAGCATAATTAAAACACATAAAAACTACTTTCAACGAAATGTTATCTGTTTCTAGGGTCTTATCTGTATCGAGATGGGCGCACATTTTTCTTTTTCTCAGTGAACTTAGGCGTTTTGTCTTCCGGTTTAAGCTCTTTGTTCGTGTTTCGTTTCAAACTAACACTACCCCCTCCAAATTTGCTACCTTCCGAAGCTGTCCTAATGTCGGAAAGCAGTTCCTCACTACTAATAAAGTTTGGTATAGGTTTCTCCTCATCCCTTCTCCATTTCATCTAAAGGTGAGCACACACTTTCTGGATGCAGAGCACTATTGTCATGATCAGTAGCCATATTATTATTGTTCGGACGTGTTTTATTAGTCTCAGCTACAACCTCCTAAGTAGACACGTGGTCAGCACTTATCTTATGTGTGCCTTGTGCAAAATCGTCACCTATTTGGTCCTCCGCGTCCAACCTTTTGAGAGTCGTGCTGCATCTCCTTCTGCGAATGTTGGTTATGGAACGGTTTTTGGTTGGGAATTGCACTCTCTGTGATTTGTATTCTCTATGGGTGATGAACTGTAAAGTACACTCTATGTTGTATGAATTTGAAACTGTGACGTCAGATCCAAAGATTGAACAAAATTCTGCATGTACTACTTGATTGATAAAGTTTATGGTAGTCGTTACTAAAAAATTGCGATCAGCTGTAGTTTTTCTTGATGTAGAATTTTACTACAATGTTGTGAGTGAATACTGGCAAGATATAATTTTATTTTATACGTGTAATGAATAGTGTTTAGAGTTCTTATAAGGAAGTAAATGTTTTAACAGAATGTGTGCTTCAAGATGCATGGATTTGTTACTCTAGGTGGGAAATCTACTAATGATAAAATAACTGTAAAGGTTTTGGGAATTGGTATATCAAATGTTAATATCGAAGAAATGATTCTTCAACAATGTAAATAAATGTGAAGTTTTGTGTTCCTTATGATTTTCTTGTGTGTACCAGATGCTAATCTCTGCATGAACTGGCATCTTTAGTTTAAATCTATCTGATAGGTTCTGAAGCATGAACTATTGTACTTAGCTTGGTATACAATTCTTATGCTTTTCAGTATTCTTTTATATGGAATATTTCTTGGTTATCTTCGGGAAGTCTAAGGTACTAACAGTAACTGTTTTCCTCTTTGTACGATGAAATAAGTAGTTTGGATAATATTTGCCAATCTATGGACGGTTATGATTATAAACTGTGATTAGATTGGAACTAGTATTATTACGCCAGATATAACAGGTAATATTTTGTGCATGTCTAATATTCCATGGTAGGCATCTGCGAGTGTATTTAAGTGGATAACTGTATTTGACGTACTGTTTCCTATGAAAGTAGAGAATATTCTTTTCTTGGGAATATTATTGATTTTGTTCTACTTGGTTCACAGCTTTTATGACTAATCTCTATACGGCCATAATTCGTCATTCTTTCATTTTATGTCATAACTTATTTAACAGTTGGTTCTCAGCTTCCCATTGCAAGACTTCATTCACTGCCACTGGCGCACTATCGTGGCTTCCATCAGGTGGTTGACCAATAGCACTATTGCAAATCTCTTTCGCAGTGGTAGGTTGCTCGATCACCCTAGCAGTCGCTTTTGACACTAGTATTGTCGTAAATTGTAGCTGAAAGTCCTGAAACTGGCCTGATTTTCTCCCGGTCTTCCCTATATCCAACTTAGCTACCGCATTATTAAATCTATCTCTAATGTCAGTCAACGAGTTGTGGTGGAATGGTGGAGTTCCCGATATTCCAGGACCAGTCCAAACATTGTGACCACTATCCCAATCGCTACGATTCCGTATCTTTAATCGTGGGCTTAACAGAACTTTCTACTACATTGGTACATTGTCTTTGAAATTCAGGCCTCTTGCGATATTCAGAATCACTAGTCTTATCTCAGTCAACTTAAGGCCCTTCCGTGTGGAGATCCCACGGGCAATGTTCATCCCCCGATTAGTTACATTTTGTCTACGTACTTTGCAGTTTGCCACTAAGTGACCTGGCTTTAGGCAGTAATTATACGCAATTAGCTGATATTGATGTTGTACGGTTAACCTGAGCCCACATAATTGCACTATATTGTGTATGTCTATTGGGCCAATATTTTACCTGTTCCAATATTCGTGTAAATATGGTCCTCAGTGAACGGTTCATCATTTAATACCTGTACTGCTCCATAATACCTTAAACAGTTCTAAGAATATCCACGTATAATTATAACGGAACCATAGAAATTCGAACTAACTTGAGCGGTTTCGCAGCCATATCACCAGTATGCGGAAGGTCCCCGATTCATCCTTGTAGTCTACAACACGCCTACACTTTTAAGCATAGCGGTTCACAAATATGCTTTAATGAATTTCAAAAAAGAAAACGACTTTGATAGTCCATTTCAATTAAGAGAATGTGTTCCAACTTTAGCCCATTAACTTTATGAATAAAGGCATGGGCAATAAGACAGAAAGGAAGTCTTTTGATATTCTGAAAATGCACTCTCAAGGTATTCTTACTTTAAATTTGCAGTGTAATCCTTTCTTTATTACCAGATGGTCAAGAAAAGTCCTTAAAATACCCATTCAACCGGTCACGTCTTACTTTACTTGTTGGCAAATAGGCAAATTGCTGTTTTCACTCCCTGCTGATCCAAAGACACACAGCCCTACTTGTCTCTATTCAAACATTCGATCAATTACCACTCGTCACCTCTCCACGCCCTACACCAGAACTGCTTATCAAACTCGCTGAACAACTTGAGACCCCAGTACCACACAAGCTGACTGGCACGGCGTCTCACGCAAAACTAATGACCGTGGCACGTCAATTCACTGTGTGTATAGACTAATCCTCATACCTTAATACTCTTCCAGCCCCAGTAGCTGGTTACGAAGTCAAGGCACCCCATATACTTGAAGATTTTCATTGAGGAATTCGTAATTCCTTTTTTCACAAGAACCTTGTGTTAGGTAAACATGAAAACACAACAAATACAGAAAAATTGACAACCACCCGGTCGGCACCAAATGCGTGCAAATGTCAGTCTATTAATCTTTCCAGTGTAATAAAATAGTGTATATTTACACGAGAAATAACGAATAAAATGTTGGCGATCTCAAATAAAGTAAAAAAAGATTGTCATGACAAAGAAAAACTTGATTATTCATATTACAGACTACTACACTGATAAAAAACATTAAGGCATTTATATTAACACACAGACTCATTTCGAAATGAAGAAAGAGTTCATCTTGATAAACTATTGTACAGAATCAGGTAATTTGAATTTAATTTTCAATGGTTTTAAGCAACTCAGGCTGAGACCAGATACATGATGCTAGAATGATTGGTCAAATGAAGAATTAAAGTGGGAGGAAATGGGATAAACCCCCACACACGGTGTTTGTTCACTACAAGGCACACATGGCACGAGGAGGGTATAACCGACGAACTCAAGCGCCAGAGGTGAGCGCTATAGCCATTGATCCACTGCGGCCCCCTTTAATCAGGTATTCTTTGGACCTTTTCTAATAATGAAAACACAGTTTATGAAGCTTTGCCTACTTCACGTGGAGTCAATAACTCAGTGGCAGTTTTGAGGATGGGATTGAATCCAGCAGAAAAATGCATTTCAGCAACATTTTGGTGTAATTCGAAAACTGAAGATCCAAAAGGATCCGAATATCCGAAACTCGGATCTTCGGGGTTTCAGATATCCTGTCCAATGAATTCGCTCGATTTCGGTCACAGATTCAAAGACCCAGAAATCGGATTTCGTTATGATGCATCTGAAACTGCGATGCCGAGATGGTAATTTATGAAAGGCCCTGGCAAATAACTTCCCAATCCTATGCCTACCTCATCCCAACCTGAGCCAAACAAAGAAAGAAAGGAGAGAGAGAATTGAATTTGTGAAATTTATTTATGACCTTTAGACATGTAAGGCTCAGGCTTTGACAGGGGAGGGGAAAGATTCGGGAAGGTGTCGGCCAGGGCCTATATTGAAGGTACCATCCCGACATTTGCCTGGTGTGACTGAGAAAACACTCAAAAATCCTGTCAGGATGGTCGACTGCTGGGATCGAACCCATGACCTTCCGAATCTTACGCTTAAGCTCTACTACTGAGCTACGGCTGCTCGGTGAGAGAGGGCTCTTTGGCTATCCCTTTCCTTCTTATTCCTTCTCTTCCGGAGAGAGAGAGAAGAGAAGAGAGGGAGAGAGAAAAAGAGAGGCGGGGATGACGTAGGCACAGCATGGGAAAGGTATAATGGCCAGGGCGTTTTAT
>JAGDQP010051357.1:0-14032 GCA_022664845.1 Lepisma saccharinum | reverse complement strand
TCTTGTATCTGATCAAAGTTGTCGGAACTTGATGACCTAAAATGTTCCTATTAAAATTATGCTTTAAAAGAGCAGAAATTTGACCTAATTTTTTTTAATGCTCCATAAAATGGTTTTCAACTTGTGATAATGTATAATAATCCCATGAGCGAAAGGAACTTGACGCCTATACAAGTATACAAATTGAGTAAATATAAAAATGGCAAAACTGGACATATTTATGGACATACAACTTCGCTACTCTCTTTGTGACCTCATAAACTTGCCTTAAATAAAGTGGTAAAAGTTAGCTGAATTACGGATTATGAAGATTTAACTAGTTTGTTATCTAATGTTAGAGTCTTTCACGGCAGAGAACATACCACTAGAGTCGATAAGTTCTAAGACTGGGCATTTTTTGAGCACATATCTTGTACCACGTTCCTGTAATGACCATCCATTTTCAATGTAATGACCTTAGGGGTCAAGGCAGTAATGCCAGCGCCGCTCAACTCCTGGAAGGACTCCTGAAATTCACCTCCGCGGCTGCTTCGACGACCAGTAACGTCTCCCACGCACAAAAACAAAACAAAAAAAGACAGATCAAAACAAAATAGCAAGGGACGAGGTCTGGGGAGTATGAAGAATGGGCCAGGACGGTCCTATGAATCAACAGCTGCGTGGGAGACATTTTTGGTCGTCGTCAGAGGTTATCAGGCAGCGAAGGAATAAATCTCTGAGGTCCAAATCATTACTTTGAAAATAGATGTGCATAACAGGAACATGGTACCACGTATATGGTCAAAACACCCAGTCTTACACACAATATTCGAAGAGCGGAATTTCGCTCGATATAAGCGGAATATTTTATCGTTTGAGAGCGGAAAAGGAGACCACTCCTTTGAAGTGAATTTTTATTGGAGAAAAGATGAGAAATTTCCGCTCGAAAAAAAAGATGGGATCTATGGCAGTCCATTTCCATGGGAACGTAAACACGATATTTTTAAGTTAATTTCCATCTATTCACATAAAATTGATCTGAACATCTTTTGAACACGAAAAAGACACAATATAAAGTAAAAAGCTTCAAAAGGGTGCATTTATTCATAAGTATAATAAGAAAGGAAAGTAATGCACTTATGAATGAAAATGGGTAAAAAAAAACTTAACTTCAGAGAGATTTGAACCCGGCACCTTCCCACAAGCTATTCAACGCCTTAACCCCTCAGCCAGCCGTCCAACTGCGAAAATATTCCTTCGAAATAATTCTTTCGCCTCGTTAGATATTTGAGAACAACGTTCAAAAATTTGTTGTACATATCTTACTCGGTTGCTCCTGACGTCTTCTAGTATATTTTTGTCGCTGAGAAAAGTTTTCAGGTTTTCTGTTGTCATATTTAACGCCATAAATTTCACAGTATAGCTTCGTAGTTCGATAACCTTTGCAGTAACAAATGGCAGAGAACAAATTTGACTAGTAACCATGATGCATTGTAAACCACTCTAAAAAGATGAGAAATAAACCACTCTAAAAGATGAGAAATTGCTCTTTCAAGTTTGAAGAATAAATTACGTCGAAAAGCATCGAAATTCCATCTACGAAGAGCACATTTTCCATCCAAAGCGAGAGCCTTTCGTTGAAAACCATTCTTTTTTGATTGAAAATTCCGCTCTTTTGATTTAGTATGTAGAATTTATTGACTCTAGTGGTACGATTAAAAGAAGCTCCATAGTCTAGTGGTTAGAGCGTTGGAGTCATGTCCGCGTGGTCCCGGGTTCAATTCCCGGCTGTAGTCCCACTTTTCGGCGTCCACCCAACGTCGTGAGGAAATCTGGGGAGTCACGTGAATAAAGACGTGACGGCCACTCGGTATAGAAAGCCCCTATTACGCCTGTTCGTGGCTAGATAACGCGCAATGCTGACCACACTGCCGTCACTCAGGTGGACGCAGTTCCACCAAGCGCGGACAGATGGCGCTGGGGCAGGATCATGACCTATCGGTCTGTAACGCCGGTAGTTATTATTATTATTATTAGTGGTATGATTAAAGGTATTAACACAAAATTTAATATACACAGAAGTACGTACATCTGCAGATTCTAAAATACACGGAAGTAAGGTTGGATTATTGAGCTGAGAAAGAGATTTAATAAATCTCTTATATAGAGTGTGGAAGCTATGGAGAAAAATATATTAGGTAAAATGGACTGATACAGTAAAAAATAATGAAGCATTGACAAGAATAGGAGAGGAAATAAAGCTGATGGGAATAATAAGCAAGGGGGGCATCTTTGTTTTGACATATGTTGTGTACAGAAATGGTCTGCAGAGAAGAATCATGTAGGAAAAAGTGAAAGGAAAGAGATTAAAGAGAAGAAGGAAGATTGGAATGTTTGATGACATTAAAAACGAAAAGAAACAGCGATAGACAGATGAAGGAATATGTATACAGGATTGAGAAAAATGGAGATAATCCAATTATAATCTGCCGTAAAGAAGAAAAATGTTGGATAATACCAGAATAATGTTAAGAGGCGAAGGTTCGATTCCTGGTTACTGCAGCGACCAAACGCCGAATTTCACTACGAAATACTTGTAGCTAATGCGTGATGTCAGTGATTTTAAAAAAATGCAATATTTTACTGACTTATATTGTGTGTGTGTGTGTGCGTATGTGTGTGAGAGAGAGAGAGAAGCACGTACGCAACTACGCAAAGGGAAACAGGTTGCAAATAAGAGCTAAGCTTCAAAAAATAACCCAAGAAAATGGCCTAAAAGCAAGAATACCAATGTATGGAGGGTTGAGAATCATAATGGTGTAAATTAGGTGTGCCTGAAAATTGGAGTAAAGAATAAAATGTCAAGCAACTTGTGATTAAACACATATATTTCCTTTTTGAATTCAATAAAGTAAGAAATAAACGAACTGTGTACGTCATTTCGCTTTAAAACTGTATATCTTTCAAAAGCTATGGTCATTTTAGAAATCGCTTATATCTCGGTAATTACGATGACTCACTTACCCCATCATGAATATAAGCCCTCCATATATAAAAATGAAAAAATCGAAATAAGAATTACGCTTTTTGCTTCAGTTTAAGGTGAAATAACTTCTTGTCACTGTCGACACCGTTCTCCAAACCTCAGAAAAAAATTGTCACTTCATCAAGTTCCAAGCCCTACTAATCAGATATGAAAAAATAACTATATTCTTAACAGTGACAAAGTACAGTTCCGGCATTGGCCAGATGAGAGGAAAGTCTATTAAAAGCATAGTATTTATGGGAACCAGAAAGCAATTACCTTGTTGCATACTGGGAACAAAAATCTAAGCATTTCCAGCCGTATTTAGAAACGTTTTCTTCAAGTGACTAGCGCTGTATTAACGAGTGATTAACAATCTTTTAGCATTGGTAGTAACTCGTTAGTACAACGCTAGTCACTTCAAAACACGTTTTTGAATACGGCTGTTCATGTAGGCCTATAACTTTTCATGGGTTTCTTTTATTTTTTAAATCTCTTTTGGATGACCCATGTTAAGTGGCAGAACAGACTCTGTCTGAGCTTCCCCTGGTTAATAATGATCGTTTTTAACCGATCTAGTCGTTCAATAATGAGTTATCTAATTGGGGTTCAAGTGTAGGCCTATTTGTCTCTCCTTGTTTGGGGGAAAGCTTGACTACTTTCATCGCAAATAAATTTAGTTTTCAGTTATGGTTCCAGACAAATATAAGAGTTAAGCTAATTAATCCACTTTCATCGTTCGTTTCGTAGTTTGTAAAGTTTTGCTCCTAAAATGTACGTGTTAATGTCGAAAATATACCGCTACCGGAGACTAAACTAAATTTGAAGATATTTCAGCCTTGATATACGCGCTATATAGACTTGACATTATTTTTCATTCTTGGATTAAATGTTCCCTAATTCTTACTTTCAAAGTTTCAATTAAGGGGCATATCAGAAAAAAAAAACGGCATATCCCAACTCTATACAATTTTGAGATATTTAGCCGTTTTTCGACCAAGATTCAATGTTACAGAAGGAAATTTTAAATCTATATTCACTAATAATTTCACAGCATGTTCACAGAGGGAAAGGGTGGGTGGGCATTGCTACGTTAAAATGTATTTTAACGGCCGATCGGGATGTGCCGTTTTTCCACTGAGCCACTCAATTATACTAAATACACATGTTTATAATGGCGCCCAGTGGAGAATTCAATTATTACCCACGAAAAATAGAAATCTACACCTTGTTAATCAAAATTAACTAAAATGAGCCAGTATTTTCTTTTATAAAAAAAATCTGAGGCCCTGAAAATGAGTTCAAGTTGTAGAGAAATCATAGGACTTAACAATTGTAGCGATAACGGAAAACTAAATGGAATTTGCAAGCCAAATACTACTCGAAGATGAGGGTTCTATGTGGTACGAATAGTTAGCAAGCATCTCTCTTCCGTGTGGCTCCGGATTCAAATCCCGTGTGGGAAAGAGTACATTGAATGGAGTGGTTCGGAGCCCACTTTAACATAAAACAGTAGGTCTCGTTATTAGACACTCACAAGCTCCTTTGGGACGTTAATTAAGATTCAAGTTTGCTACTTGCAGATAGCAACACTCTAATTATAACTTGTAATAAATAATTAATGTAGTAAATCTTTGAGGTAACATAAACAACTGAGGTATGAGCATTGTACGTTATTTTTGACAGAAGTTTGGAGATACGACACATCATGGGAAAGACACTGGTCACGTTTTTTTTTTTTTTTTTTTTTTAACATAAGGCAATATGGTAATATGAATATTTCAATTTTCATTAACTCGTAGGTATTTATATCATAAAGAATGTTTTCGAAAAAACATAATAACTAAATAATATATATGTTTGGCCATTCACTAGACACGACAGGATTTTCAAATTTGGAAGATATATTCTTGTTTCTCTGATTTCCTATTCACTAACTCACTAAACTTCTATCTCCTTTTCATTCACGAGAGGAAAATGTATGATTCCTAGGAAAATAGATTACATGTATGAAATTGCTTATTACGTTCTTCAAGTACTAAGTAAATAAATTTAACTGTTCAAAATGTTCTCATGCATAGGCATGTAAACAAGCAACTTAGAAGCAATTCAAGCCATTTAGCAGTGATTCTTCTTGAAAAAAACATATTTTATAATTAAATGGAATGTGTGATTGTCCAGCCGGTAACGCCACAGATTTCGGATCTGCACTGGGTAGGTACGCAGGTTCGAATCCCGCCGACGGTTATCCTGACTGTGGTTTTTCAGGGTTTCCTTTTGTTTCACAAGTCTAATGCCGAGATTGTGCCCTAAGTAAGGATCATGACCTGGTCACTACCTTCCATATCCTCTGCCTACTCCATACCGGCCTGAGCCAAAGAGCCATAAATAAATTCAAATTCAAATAGACACTTTTAATACAATATCGGAGCGGTTTTATAATACATTAATTTATGACCACCCACACACGGCAGATCCTTGTACAGTAGCGTACATAACAATGATTTTTTTGTTTAAAATTTTCTTAACCCTCCACTTCCCTTGTCCACTAGGGGAGTTCATCAACCAAAAGAAAGAAGATCAATTTAAAACATTGAAAACTCCCTTCGTACCCATAGGATCATTTTAGTGCTAAAGTAAATTACATTATATTTACATTAAATTATTATATATGAGGGATAATTGAATGATTTGCGGATTGTTCGAAAATACACTCTCAAAAGGAAACAAAAGAAGACCAGGGACTCGTTAGGGAGTTTGCATAAACAAGCAAAGGTATAAGAAAACCACCTCTGCCATCAAATCTGAAACGTAATGAGGGTTACGGGTGTACAATTCTTGTGGACATACCTCTTTTATGTCATATAGTCCAGAAATCTCAAGCTACACAAAATATCAAACTAAATTATAGATGCGTATATCTGACATGAGGGCGTATATACCCATGAATATAGGAGGGTGTGTACACAAGAAATGTTGGTTTTATTACGCTACTCTATACCTATTGAGGTCAAATCAATTTTACTTATAGTTTACAGGATTTGTGCTCATAAACAACCAGATATATGTTAAAGACATGTGGACATAAACCTAGAAAATATTACTGAATCGAATCCATAACTAATTGTACTCATTAGTAAAGGATTAATTGAACTATCATTTGTAAAAAAAAAAAATGTTCTGGCAGGTTTGCTTTCGTGCTCGAATAATTAATGGAAAATGAGAAAGTAAGACAAGTGAAGATTGGACTGCGAGAAAAAATTGAACTTTTTCTTGTCCTGCAAATGAGGAAACAATTGGAGAAAGTGATGCAGAGAAAAGTATCTTTCATACATTTCCTCTCTGATTATATTGATGTTTTAATGAAGTTACTGAAAAGTGAGTTTTGTTATTTTTTTATGTCAAGTTGACGTATTTCTTCTAACAGTCATTAATCAAGTATCTGAATTCTTATGGAGCCCAGTGATTTCAAACAAAACTTGTAAGTTTCGTGTTTGACATTGCAACACATTATCAACAATTGATGAATACTATATTTATAAGATAATTTTCGATGTACTGTAATATAACTGGAAGAACATAGCCTAGATCTACATGCGAAATACTCTTATAAATATAGCATCAATTGTTGATTATAATTGTTCAATGCAAAACATGAAACGGAAAAGTGCTGTTACCGCCCATACAATTCATTTTATCTTATCTTATGAAAACGTAAAAATTGTTTTTGAAAATGTAAGTGCTTCATAAGAATTAAAATATTCTGTTAATGAATATGAGATAATTAAGTTCACACTATTACATGAAATGAAGCTACATTTTATCTGATATGCGAGCAGAAAATGAAATCAGAAGCATAGTATGATAATACGAAGGATTCACAAAAAAATGATTTAAAAAAAAATCAAGTATATAGTAATTTAGCAACTACTCAAAATGTATAATCATGCGCTGTTAGGTAGATTTATTTGTCATATTACTATTTTTATTCTTATAATTTCTTTCTTTTATTTACCAATCGTACATAAGTATAGTCTATTTGTCTTATACCTCTGCCTACGAATCGACACTCAGGAGGTAGAAAAATTTGAATTCCGCATAAGTTGATCATTCTTGATTTTCTTCGAAGGTTTTCTTTAAGGGCTACCGGGTGAATGCTGGAATGGCATTCAACATGTTGATGAAATAATTGCCATTACTTTTTGCGGACGTTGTACTTGTCGGGGAATGTCATCTTTCCGACTTAAGAGACGGTTGTAACACAGAGCCAACTAACTTAGAGTTAACTGTAAACTTAATTAATTAAAATAAAATAAAGTTTTCTAATCTTGTCTGATAATGATTCTTCTCGTTATTAAGGTGAAAGAAATGGATCAACAGAAATGATTACGCTAATAAAATCTATCGCCAAAGAAAATTACAGTAACTATATGAGGGGTACAGAAGCCAAGGGATATAAGTGATATTAAAGAATAAAAAAAGTTCGAGGTAATCTTTTATATATAACTCAAAATATATGTGACACAAAGCGCGCATATTTTGTACAAATAAACCATGGACCTTGTGCAAAATATGACAATTTTATGTCACATATTTCGGGTTATATATAAAAGATTATCTCCAACTTTTTTTAATTCTTCAATGTCACTTGTACCCCTTGGCTTCTGGAGTCGACATAAGAGTATAGAAGAGTGTTGTCGGTGCTGCGAAGTCCTTGATATTCTTCGCATTCCTTGACAGTTATCGACTGGCACAAATTGAGAAAATACGAGCGAGGCTGTCTGTAGTAGCTAGTAGCGTATATCGGATTGGAAACTTCGAGAAATCTGCCTGCCTCATACGAAGCGTCGTATGTAGTTTGTCTGGTGAACAGCACGTGCCAGTTGCAATTGTCATGCGAGCTGGCGCAACACGCTTTCACACTCAAGTTTCTCGGTTGATAGTGGTTCGTAACCCTGAGGAGAGACGCGCCGTTTCGTTTAGAGGGTTCATTACGAAGAAAAGTGTCTCGAGAACAAAGGAAAAGGAAAAACAGAACAAACAATTTTTAACGCGTCTTGTGGAACAACAAAAGAAGAACTTTTGTTTCACAGCAAAATACATTGTGAGAGCGATTTCACTTTCTGACACAGATGCTGTAATTATCCTTTTTCCTACCGGGATTATAAATAAATTAATAACTATGATGTTTTGAAATTAATAGCATGGAAAACGTGCCGTAAGATTATTATGTTTATTTTTATTCTTTCCGATATTATAATTCCGCCAGACATTCTTACCACCAAAATGAAACTTCAAAAATTAAACACGTAGGCGTACGTAGCTGGCATCAGGTGGGGACTAGACAGCCACACATACATACAATCAACCGTCCTTGAAAGAAACAGGTACAAAGTTTTTCATTTTATCAAACTACCTGCAGAAAACTCTAACAGTATTTCAAAATTCATGGCTACGTTAGTTGTAATAAAACTATCACGAAATAATATGTCTTTTCTTATACGCGACCAAAAGAGTCAATCAGATCAATTGTAATTGATTTCTGGCAAGATTTACGACTTCATGTGATCATTTTTCATGTCCAGACATGTTTACTGCCGAAGTTACGATACACAATCTGGTGGTCCTGAATCAAGAGCTTGAACATACTTGAACAGTTTGAGAGAAGGTTTCCGATTTTTTTAAGATAAAAAAAAAAAAAAAACAGGTTTCAACTTATCCACTTCGAACATCTTTATCACTTTGCATCGGATGATTTATTTTGAATTTTAAGTTGGCAACACTTTTCTTATGCAAGGTTACTAAACCGGCAGAGTCATTTTTTTATTTTCTAAAAATTCGTTTAATCATTTCTTTGTAGTGCAATATTTTATTAGAATATTTCTATAGCTGGAGGCATTTAATTTCATTTAGCATCTCGCGAAGATGTCCAGATCTCACCTGTCACTAAACGTCAGAAAGCGCTTGGACTTTCTATTTTTAAAAATCAAAAGAAAACAATAAAATGAAATAGGAAAGTAAGAGTATGTAGGAATATTTTTCGTTATTATTATTATTTTATGAAATCTGTTTGAAACATAATGCATGATACTTTTAATCCTTTACTACACATTCAGAACAACTTTGTAACTCAACTTTGTATTGTTGTTCTTCATGTCTTGGGATAACAATTTAAAATTGACAATGGAAGGGGAACAATAACTTACATCCAGTTTCCCGCGGCCAGTTGGACGAGCATCCCAAATGTAGCAAGTGAAACACAAAGGGCTACCAGGTTTCTCATTTTCAAGTCTGGAATGCCTTGAAGAAGTATCACCACACTGGGCGGGGTGAGGGACACGTAACTTGTTTACGGGCAAGCGTTTGTGCCTAAAGCTTTCAACTGGAACACCAATCCTCTTTGGAATCACTTGTCGCCATCTTCTACAGTCAGAAACCAGACACTGACCGAGAAGTAAAAACGATTAGAAACGACTATTGACGAAGCACAGCAGCAGCTATTTTGCAAACAAAACTTTTCCTCTAGCTTCAACTTCACCGCTTCAAGTCAGTCGGGTTGTCTTCATCACGTGTAGTTTTCTGGTGCGGTCGGTCACACGTTGGTCACAGATACGGAACGCGAAGACTGCACTCTCTAGCTTAACACGCACACTGCCACAACAGAGAATTACAGACACTGGTTTGTCGAGCGGCGAGAGGGGAACTCCAGAGGTCGGCTTTCGCTCATTGGTTCTCACGACGAAGCCTCAAACTCCTCCCCATTACACACTGCAGATCGGCGAGTACTGAAGGTTTTACCAGAGCACCGATATGCTTCATTACAGGGCGGCTGTCATTCGGGGGTATTCTTTTCCTTTCCCGATTGTCGGCAAAGTTTTTAAGAGACCTCCCGGCCAACCGACAAAATGTGGTGGAAGGCCGTCACGTGAACACCTTTCAAGAGAAACCTATACTTTATTTACCACCCCATTCAATCAGACCTGAAGAGGCGATTTTGTGGAGTCGTTGGTGGTAACATCCCTTCCACCTAATCGGAAGATACATTTAGTGTTTTATAATAGATCTCACTGTGTTTTCTCCCCAGGAGCCGAACTCAGGAAGTCTGCTTGACTATTGAAAGTGTCTATCACTACCTTACTTTATAAATTTAAATAACTGTCTAACATCCAAGAAAAATAAAGAATAAAGAAAACGAAAATGCTAGGCATTCTAAGTACGTATGTCGTCATCTTTCTTGAATAGGGGAACAAAGAAACCCTCAGGGTATAATAAGCGGTCTTATCTATACTAAAGCTTTTAAAAGAGACATGCATCCTCACTTTGGAATTAACTTAGTTTGAATGTTTCAGAATTCATTCACTCACTCACTCCCTCTATGACTTAGGAAACTCGCAAGTTCATCGCCGCAATAACAAACATTCGCCATTGGATACTATCCTGGGCAAGTTCAAGCCAGTTTCCGCCCTGAATATCTACCTCTCGAAGACTCTCTCTTATATTGCCCTCCCAGTGACTTCTTGGTCTTCCCAACGGCTTCTTTCTCTCCGACTTCCCAATCACGATAGAATATAATCTACGTTTTCCCCCATCCCAGTTGGCATGTACCCATCTTAACCGTCTTGATTTCATTACTCTTACAATATCGAGTGAATCGTATAATGTGTTGAGTTCTTCATTATACAGTCTCCTCCATTCTCCAGTCATCTCGTCCCGTTTTATCCCGTATATCTTTCTCAAAACCTTATTCTCAAACACAAGAAATTAATATTCATTTGGCAGGGTAGTACTCCAACTTACACAATCATAAAGTATTACCGGCAAAACAAGAATTCTGTACATAATTTCAACCTTTTTTGACATTAATCTCGATGCTAGGATTTTCTGGAATAAGTAGGTACATGAGTTTCCCCCGAAGTTTAGCGACTTTTCATTTCTTCCGTGACCTCGTTCTTTCTTGTTGCATAGGCTCCAAAAATTTAAACTTGTTTCGTTATAACTCGTATTGTACTAGTTGAAAAGTTAATAATACTGTTTTGTTTGTCAATATTTATATTGTAAATCTTTGTTTATTGTCGGCAAATTCTATGTAGGACCTTGGCATACGACGTTTCTTGAGGAATTCATAATTAGCACCTCAAGACTATTAACCGAGCCGCCGTAGCTCAATGGTAGAGCGTTGGCGTAGTATTCGGGAGGTCGTGGGTACGATCCCAGCGGTCGACCATCCTGACTAATGTTTTTCCAGGGTTTTTCCTCAGTCACACCAGGCATATCTGGATAGCACCTTCAACATAGGCCCTTCCCGAATCCTTTTCCCTCCCTATCCCGGCCTGAGCCTTAGATGCCTAAAGGCCATAAATAAAAATTCAAATTCAAGACTATTAGTCAGGATTACTAACAATTATAGAAAACTTTTCAATCCTATTGTACGCATCAGAAAAAAGTTATTTGATTGAATGCAGATCATTTGGCTAAATATATTGCTATAAAAGTTTGCACTTAAATTTACAAAACAATATTGTTCCGTGTACAAACAGGTGTTCTCTAAAAAAAATGACAGCTTCCCACAAGAACATAATTTTACTTGTTTTACAGCTAATAAGTTCTATTTCTACAGCTCAAATTTTGATAGTAACCTCATGTAGAAACCCTATATTTCCTTCACCTCCGAGTAGTTTTTGAAGCTTTTTCACACTTTGGGGTAACTGGGGTAATTTTGGGCACTATAAATTTAATTTTTATTGTAATATTTTTGTTATGTGTCATATCAAGTTATTTTTTACTCTTATAGTATTTTTATATACTTCACTGTATAATGATAATGGTAGTCCTCAATCCATGTGGTAAATACAAGAATTTTAATTCCAAATAGATATGCCCAAAGTTGTCCCTGAAAATTGGGTAATTTTGGGCAAAATACTTTCTGATACATGGCTAGTAAATTCTGTTTGTAGAGAAAACATTAGACACATGAAAATGGACAGCATTTCGTTTCCTTTCATTTGATTACTTAATCGATTAATTTGAAACAGAATAATTAGTAATTTTCATTTTATGTTATGAACAAACATTGGGTACTAAATTTAAGTTAAATTTATACGGAAAATAAAGCATCCCTGACAGGAAACTTGCTGTATTTTAAAAATCTACATGTCTCCAAATGTTTCCAGAAGTTTCCTTTAAGAACAAAAGCTTCCATCCTGTTTGTAACCAACAAACACAATAGAAAGTACTGGAAACATTTGACATTGTAATCACAATTCTCTGCTTTTTTTAAAAAAAATAATTTACAAGTAACTTAAAGCAACTCAGCAAACCGAAAAATATCTTTTAGGGCTTGGAATTCAAAGACAAAATGAAGATAAATTTGGGAATAAAACAGAACCTCAATAATAATGTAGCATTTTGGTTCTGTTTCGCACCTGAAAAATGAGATAAATAAATAATTGGGATACAAATAATAGAAAGAAACAGATTACCATTACATTTCAACCAATGTACCCAGTAAGTTTCCGGTACGGAGTGTATCATTGCAAAAAAGATCATGACAAGTGCTCTAGTAAAATGATAAAAGAGCCAAGCAACTAGTTACAAGGTCCGGCCTTCACATGTTCTCCCACCAAAACAAAATTATGTGTTAGACTTTCTATTATGGCACCACAGGGTCACATATTAATTATTTAGTCCGCATTATTATGATAACCCTATTAAAGAAGTAGGTTATCACATAGATGATCCGCATTCTATCCCCGCTGCCACCAACTATTTTCCTTTCAAAACCGCCTATCGACACGTAGTCTAATTTATGTTGAGAAGTGTATAAAATATTAATGTCTATTGAAACTATATCAAACCCTGATGCCTCTGCAGAGCTTATCCGAAGTCTGCAATCTTTTCCCCCCATGTTCCTTACTTACTTTTCAGAACATCATGATACGAAGAAGGGCCCGCCGAACTATGCAGCTAAGATTGGACCTTTTACCGGTGCATTAATATATGTTGTTTTAGGAAGCTCTTTCGAAATAGGTAATCCAATGTTGAAAGACTTCCACTTGAATATTGATCATAATGTTAGAAGACCTATTTTTTGTTCAGTAGCCAAATATATCCTTGGCTCTACGCAACACACATTTAAACAATGTTCGCTGGGTGGCCTACCAATAAGGGGCTTTTGAAATTAGAATTTATTTGATACTTTTTTTATTGGAAATGAAATGTAAATGGTAAATGTGAATTTTTTTTTTTTTTTTTGGAAACTATACAAATGGAAATGTAGGTGGATTGGGCAGCGATAAGGGGAGTGGAAATGCTACTTACAAAAAGATAAGTTGTTTTCATAGTTAGGCCCCTATCATAATCAATAACTTCGATTAAGCATTTCTAATTTGTTGCCACTTCTCAAAAAAGTGACAACTGAAAATCTAAAATTTTCGTAATGTTGACTATGGAGAACTAATCTTATCTGACAAAAATGCCACAAGTCTATCTACATCTGTGGCAGAAACATAGCATAAGTGTCACTTTTCCGTTTGGCGGATTTTAAATATAGCTTCTCAAGTAAAACGTCACTTCTTGACCTTTCCCTCCTGCAAAAATTTACTAAATGTCTCTACTTTTAGATAAATTAGTTGTTGACTATTAATGGTTTACCCTAAAATATTTCCAGAAGTATGTCTACATACCACGGCGTTAATAAATATTTAACACACAAATTCCAAAAATTGTTGGTACAGCAGAATTGCGGTTTCAGTGACTGCAGTTTCACCGTCACGTCAAAGGACTTGTTCAATACTCTATTTACATATTTCTAAAAGAGGAAGACAGCGATTATTTGAACGTGTTATGGAAGCAGAGTGGTGCAGCGTATTTGAAGTATGTGATATCTATAGTACTTTTACTTCTGGATTGTTAATATGATCGAGCTGCCTAGCTCAGCTGGTAGAGCGTTTATCTTGATAATCGAAAGTGCTTAGGAATTTCTTACTTAGAATTGTTAACAACCAGTCTTGAGAGCACTGGTAAGTTTTC
>JAGDQP010051356.1:2331-14032 GCA_022664845.1 Lepisma saccharinum | reverse complement strand
ATGAGTTATAGCTTATTATTGTTGGCAACAATAGCTTGATTTTAACAATGGTTAACGATGAAATCGAAAATCTGATATGCGGATGTTCTTCGTTTGCACGTGTTCTTTCTTCTCCAATTTGGATATCGAGAAATGAGTTCATTCTTGTTCTGTATCGATTTTTGAAATTAAAAAAAAAATACCATTAAAGAGATAGGGCGTTTAGAAAGCCATCTAGATTTCGAGATTCACATTAAGTTGGCCTTTAGATAAATCTTAACAGCACCAGTGTACGCAGTGTTCCTGCGCGAAACACTCCCTGCATTCGTAGAAGAGGTACCTCTTAATGTTCGTACACGTATGTGGTTTCAGCATGACGGGTCCCAGCACACTTTGATGCAGCTGTGCGTCAGTGCCTTGACGATGCCTTCCCGCATAGGTGGATCGGAATTGGCGATCCGATTGCTTGGCCGGCACGCTTCCCTCATCTGAACCTCATTGATTTCTTCTTGTGGGGTTATGTAAAAGCGCTCGTCTACGACACACCTGTCCAGAACGAAGAACCCTCCTTGCACGCATCCTCGCTACCTGTGAGATGCTTCGCATCAACCCAGACATCTTCGAACGGATGCGCCAAAATATATTACGGCGATGCCATGCCTGCATCGCATCCCAGGGACGCCATTTTGAGCAGCTGCTGTGAATGTAAGTACATTTGCTCATTGTGTTTTCATCCTAGCAGTATCATGTGCAGTCTTGTCTAGCATTAGTATGTGTCGTCCTACATTACCACACCCACTGCTGTACGATTGTTGTACCTGACCTTCTACCGCACTCCGTTGTCGTGTATGCCATACGTATTTCGTGCTCCAAGGATCCTGCTTCCTAGGAGCGCTCTGACACTTCGGTGATTTACGGGCTTTGCGATCCCACATTCTTCCACACCCCTGTCAACAGCCACACTGTATAGCGCGTTCGTGACGCCGGAAACGAGCCGCCACGTGTCTGCTGGCCTCTTGTCGCACTGGCACGTCGCCCTGGCACTTTTCCCAACGCTCCATTAGTAATACAGTACGTTGATGTGTTTCTTCGCATGCGCCACCACTGTTCCGCATCGATGTGTGCATGAATCGCATCTACAGGGCACATACTGCAATCGTTCCTTTGACCCGACCTTTCTCCGACACTTCGTTCTCTAGTTCTCGCTAGTGTGTCGTATTCCATCGCAGTTTCGGCGGGCTCTGGCTCGGGATTGCTGCATTGTCAAACTCGGCATCCGTCTCTCACATTGCTTACTCTGTCATCTGCCGTCATCCCGGTACGTTTGACCCCATGTTTCGGCCCCCAACCAGTGCCGTCATATGCACCCCCTTGCGCCGCTACTGTTCCGCCTCGATGTGTGCATGAATCGACTCTACAGGGCACATATTGCAATCGTTCCTTTGACCCGACCTTTCTCCGACACTTCGTTCTATTCATTTTTGTTCAACTTTGTCCATTTTCGGCGGGCTATAGCTCAGCACTGACGCATTTTCGGATTACAACTTCTTCGCTTAAATCACGTCTTTTGTCATTCTCAATCATCCCCTGAAGTTTGACCCACCATTAAAGATACACCCTGTATATATATATACAAGTATTACGTACTATTGCAAAACGTTTATTAGATTACAGTTTACTTTTTTCTTAAACGTCATCTTCTGAAGTGTTAGACTTTACTTCTTCTGATAGCACTGTCGTTAGTATTGGCAAAGCAAGATAGTACCAATTTCTGAATTTATGGCAGAGCGGAAATTGAAACGTGAAATTCCCAGGTATCTATAAGTTTTGCGCCGAAACCTTATTTCTTGAACTTTAAATTTTATAGTTAATTTATGTGCAAGATTTTCTGGCAAAGAAGAGGTTTATTAGATACATTTTCATTTCTCCACGAGTTATCAATCATGGCCAAATGATGCTTTAGAGAAATGTACGGTTATCAGCGTGTGTTGTATTGGTTGTTCATTTGAAAACTGATCCATAGAAGTCATTATCACACTTACTGAAAAAGGGTTGTTTCTGAAGAGCTGCAAATATTTAATCATTTAGATGTATTGTGTATTTCCACGGCACAAAACGAATGGGGATTTGCTATTTAATGCATTTATCATTAACGATATTGGACTACTGTTAGATAACTTTAAACTAGAGATACTCGTTATTTGCTGGCAATCGTTTAGCTACGGATGAAGTAACACCAGAAACTGAACAAACCAAGATGAAAGGATCCAGTTTCAGATTCGTTTTGTGGCCCGGTGGCTAGCGCTCATCTCTGGTGCATGATATCCCAGTTTTAATTTCAGCATGTACGAAGTGGATTTGTAGTGGAAAAATATCGTGTGCCTGGGTTTTCCTGAGGTTCTTCGGGTTGTTCCCATTTTTTATTCCACTAATTCTCCCATGATCATCCATTGGGCTTGTTGCCTAAAAGCCTGTAAAAAATTCAGATTCATTTCAAGAGCCCTTGGTAATTAGGCTCCATTTTAATATATTTAAAAATGATGGACAAATAACAATCAAGTTGTTTTTTAGAAAGTGGGCTAGATAATACTTCAGGATGTGTATCAACTGAACTAATCTATAATTTGAAGATACTTGTTATTTATTGATGGGAAATTTGAAATCCTGGGCTATGCTGTCCTAAGTTACTACCTTCAAATATCTCGGCTAAAAGAATTAGCTTTGAAATCTGAAACAGTTCATTTCATAAATGCTAATGTATCTTAAAATGAGGATCCCTAAATTGTTACTTTAAAAGAATGTGTATATTATGATGGACTTATTCGTGCTTTTTAAACTTTGTGACTAAATTTGTATTTACGGGTGTCTGTGTGTGAGAGAGAAAGTTCTGGGGCGACCGAGAGAGAGACAGACTATTTTGATTTTATAATTTGCTTTCAAGAAGAACTGCAGTAAACTTCATCAAAAAAGGAGTTCAGAGAAATAAGAAGTTACAAGATGGTACAAGAATCCCATTCCTGTTTTTACTTTCGAAGTTCTTTTTTTTTACAAAGTGTGTTTTGTGGGTATAAACTAGTGTATTTGTTAACATTCGCATACCAAAGGAGGGCGGAGGGTTTCCGAGCCAGACCCCAGTCTTCTTTTATGTAAACAATTTCTGTAATTTTCTGAGTTTTAACTTTAAACTTGGTGACATTTAAAATATGTCCTTTCCGGACATAACACCATAAAAACTTCTCTCAAGTTAAAAGAGTATGACTTACACTCAAACCTACCATCCAAGAATCTTTTAAATTTATTAAATTACTAAGGATATTGAAATAAAATAGTATTTGAATAGTTCCATTTGAAAATAGAGTAATGTAAAATCAGTCGTTGCTACTTTCGGAAATCATTTTATTGTAAAATGTGTGACGAATTGAAATGGGAACTTCTTCCCATGTACATCTTTTAAGTATACATGAAGAGTATCAAAATATTTCTTTTTATCTTTTACATATTGTGAACGTTGAAATATAAACGATTTAATTTTCCCGTAATGATATTCTTGAAATTCAATTTAACGAATCAGTTTTACAATTGAAACAGTCTTAGAGCTCCGTTCCATTTGCATTCTATTTCTTACACTCATAATTTTTACTACATCGAGCTTTAAAATTAAAAGATTTTTACTGTAGTGATCAATATCATCAATATTTTTTGACCACCTTCTTTTTATATTTCGAGCAAAGGTATATGTTTTCGTGTTCTTTTGTTTTATTTATCCTGGCGCAAGGTTGAACTACTTTATAACGTATCTTCCTTCGGTCTTCTTTTTATTACTCATCTTCTGATTGGGTAGTAGTGTCAGCTTCCGTTAATGGACCACGATCTTAGCTCATCTTAGTTATGTGTTTTCTTATTATTGGCAGATCTTACCGTTAAAAACAATCCTTGCTCGTAAATATTTATTAAATTTACTATCTTAATTAATATTTTATTTATTTTCAGTTTTAAAATACCTAATAATTTTGATTTTTCGTTCAGTGTGCCAAAATGGTAGAATTGTTGGTTTATTTGGTTGGAAACTGAGACCTGTTCTGGTGTTGTTTTGAGCTGCGCTCTCGTTCTTCAATTCTTGAGAGAGTAGGCGTATTGTTTTCGCAGTTATGTATGCAGCAGATGTATGAAGAAGTAGCAGGCCACTGACACTCCATGAAATTAATTACAGATTATGCCGAAATTACTCCTTTCGGGTATAAAAACAGTGGGCCCGTACAGGTAATCTAAATTTGTTTAAATTAAGCATTAGCAACCTATGTCCGTTAACCAGTTTCGACGAATCTTGGAGACTTTGATTTCTCGTCCAGATCGTCTGCTTTGAATGTTGCTAATCGGAAGAAGACATCTTTGAAATTTCAGTGTATAATTTTTTCCTTCTCGTGTTTTGTACTTTTGGATCCGAAATTAATATCTGGTGTAGTAAAAAGTAATCCATTATTTTGCCAATAGATGGCTTCAGTGATCTGTATCTCGCGTTGTATAAGTCCGATCGGGTTCAACGAGATGGCGTTCAAACAATGAGATTGCGTACTACAAACACTGTTCAGATAGTTGTGATGAGCTGACTCAGTGTTGTGTGAGCGCGCGTCAAAATGGACACTAGCAAAGAGAAAATACGCTATATTTTACAGTTTTTCTTCGATAAAGGCGAAAACGCAAGCCAGGCGGCTGCAAATGTGAATAGTGTTTATGGTCCTGATACTGTAACAGCCAATCACGCGCAATTTTGGTTTCGTCGATTCCGTGCCGGTAATTTTGACGTCAAAGATGTACCACGCACTGGAAGGCCACGTGTCGAAAATGTCGATAAAATCATGGACATTGTCGCGTCCGACCGTCATGTAAGCACTGTTTCGATTGCCCAAGAGCTAAACATTGCACAAAAAACCGTGTGGAACCATTTGTATAAGGCTGGATACACAAAGAAGCTTGATGTATGGGTGCCACACGAGTTAACGCAAAAAAAACCTCATGGACCGAATTTCCATCTGCGAATCGCTGCTGAATCGCAACAAAAGCGACCCATTTCTGAAGCGGTTGGTGACTGGTGATGAAAAGTGGATCACTTACGACAACGTCACGCGAAAACGGTCGTGGTCGAAGCGCGGTGCGCCGGCGCAAACGGTGCCCAAGCCAGGATTGACGGCCAGGAAGGTTTTGCTGTGTGTTTGGTGGGATTGGCAGGGAATTATCTACTATGAGCTGCTCCCCTACGGCCAAACCCTTAACTCGGAACTATACTGTCAACAATTGGACCATCTGAATGCAGCAATCGCCCAGAAGCGGCCAGCTTTGGCCAATAGGAGAGGCATTGTGTTCCACCAGGACAACGGCAGGCCACACACATCGATAGTGACTCGCCAGAAGCTCCGGGAGCTTGGTTAGGAGGTTCTTATGCTTCCACCTTATAGTCCGGACCTGGCACTGAGTGATTACCATCTGTTCCTGTCCATGGCGAACACATTTGCTGGTGAAAAATTCGCTTCAAGAGAGGCTTGTGAAAATCGACTGTCTCAATTTTTGCCAATAGGGACAAGGGCTTCTATGAGAGAGGCATCATGATATTACCTTCCAAATGGCAACAAGTGGTCGAACAAAACGGCGCATATGTGACCTAAATCGGATCATTCTAACTATGGTAAGTCAAGCCTTCAATATTATGCAAAAATAATGGATTACTTTTTACTACACCAGATAATATCTAAAATTCTTTTTTCGGATGGCAATAACTCATTTGTGCATTATGTGTAATTTCGCAGTAATGAATTTTATAGTGCAAGGTTGTTTTGTAACCATGCAGGGCTAACTAGGTTAGGGAACATGGGTCGTCTATATGTAAAGATCCCGTGATTTATTAAGCTGTGATTAGTTAACAGATCTCTCTTTCTCACCTTACATATTTAAGCGATACGAATTTTGAGTAAAATTGTTTTACGCACTCGCTTTAGTTACTTTCTTTAGCTACTCTTGCGATAGGTCTATTAGAATAAGCTCACCATTAAATATTTTACGTTGGTATTGGTTGAGTACTTGAACTCTGTTTCGACGGCTTTAGTTTCCGTTCGGTCGTTTTCATGTAAAAAAATTAAATAGTCTCAGAGCTGACTAGATCGGAAAACCCGAATAAAAATCCAAATTTATGTTATAAAATCTAAAAATATTTAATTTTGGAAAATAGTTCGAATGTCAATGTCTGCTGTGTTCAAACAGGTTAGATGTGTAGAACTTCACTATGCCCATCTTGTAATTTGCTGTACTAATATTTGAAGTTCAGAAAGTGATTTTATTTGAACTGACCCACCATTTACAATGTGTGTGAAGTGTTAGAAAGGGCCAGAATTTTCGACGTTTTGTATTTACGAATGAAATCGTTTATGTATTTACGTATTATTTTATGAAATAAGAATCTGAACTTGAATTATAAAATTCAAACTAATTTGTAATAGAATGTTTTCTTATGGACAGAATAGTGAATTCATAAATATATTTTTTTCCAAAACGAAATATGATATGTCGTTTTTTCTCCTCAAAATTTGTGAATTTTCGAACTTCATATCAGATCATTATTTTCTTTTATCTCAAGTAGAATATCTGCGCTCTTGGAATTCAGATCTAAAGTTATTTGTGTGCAGTAACTTAACTTTCATGTCATGTGATTGAAATAAACAGTAAGTAAAAAGGATTTACCTATTTTATTGAAAATTTATCACATTTAGGTGTAGCTGGTGTTTGAGCTATCTAACAGTAATAATAATTTACATTGATATTAATTTTCGACTTACACTGTTGCGTACAGTACAAGTGCTATATTGAATTAAATTTTCTTTTACCTAAAGCGAGTGCACGTACGTTAAATTTTTAGTGCTTTAGTGTTTTCTCATAAATGGATTTATTTTAGTGCTGTTTCAGTTTAATATTTTCTACAGTGGCCTTGTACACCAGGGGACAATATCGCTGTCTTCTAGCAGATAGGCAGTGTGTTGGAACTTTTATTTCTTCTACTCCTTCAATTTCTGCCAGAATACGACGAATGTTACTGGTGCAGTTTTCAACTGCAGGTCATACTGTAGTGCGCGGTCCACTGTTGGTTCATGTGTGTGTGTGCTACGTATTCGTTATTTAAAAGAAATTCAGAATGTTTCTTTTGCCACCGCTTTTTTTGAATTTTAAACTTACCTTCGGCGACTTACATGTGATCTTGGATAAACTGTAGTTTATCGCCTCCAGTCAGTTGAAAACTGCACCAGTAACATTCGTCTGTCTTATCTGTCTGCTTAGTCAATTCATCAACTGTTAAATTAACAGTTGATGAATTGACTAAGAAGACAGATAAGTTGTCTGGTGCGGTGCGCCACACCGACTCCCAAATTGAGGATGTAAATTCCACGTGTGGGACCGGAACTAAAGAACTCAACCTTGAGCTACGTTCTTTGCCGGATGAAGTCAGTTCTTTGAGGAGTGAGCTATTAAATCAGTCTAGGCTCAGGAACCTATAGAAACTAGGCAGATCTGAAATTTAATCGGCAGTTTGTAGAAGGCAATAAACGCCAAAAATGTGAAAAATTACTTTATGCCGGATTTGATATCTGGAAGGGGTGGCGCATCTATTTAATACACAAAGAAAGCAAAAAAAAACATTAGTAAAGGCTTGAAAAATAGGTGCGAAATAGAGATGAGCTAAAATAGTGTAGCAGCTATTTTTCACTGGTACATCGGATAAATTGCTATCACTGCTACAACTGATGAAAAATAACAGTTACTGGCTCAACTGCTATTTTTCTCCGAAGCTTGTTAATGGTAAAAGGCATTGTTTCCTGTTTTCTAAACAAAAAGAACAGCTGGGAGAACGGAACAAAATGACAGAGAATTGTCTGCGGAAAGGACAACCATGAAGTGTGTACACTACGTAATTAGTAGCGTCTGTTACCCGTGTACGGAATTGATATAAAGAGCTCTCAAAAAGCACTGGGTGATAGTTGGCTAGGTGGAGTCAAGGATAAGGCGTTGGAGTTGTAATGCAGTGGTGCCGCGTTCGATACCAGTTCATTGAAAGTTTTTATTTTTAAAAAGGTTTATATTTTATTTATATTTTAAATAGGTTATTTTGAATTGTTATTGTCTTATAACTTTGTTTGCATTTAATGTTTTTTTGTAATCTTCTCCGTTTATTCTGATTCTGTAGTCTAATTCAGAATTAATAAAATGGTAGAAAAGATGGGTAAGGCATTGGACTTGTGATTCAGTGGTTCCGGGTTCGGTACTCCTTCACCTAAAGTTTTTTTTTTTTTTAAAGATAAACTCCTTTTTACTTTGTACCTTCGAAGGAAAGCTCTGGCCTTGCGATTAGACTTTTTCTTTCCTTTTTGGTGATGACAACAATACGCATATAAACATTTCACAAAATTCACAGACATAGGTTAGAAAAAAGTCAGGTTAAATATTTTTCTTCTTAAGACACAATGAAAACATTTATTGCGTCAAATTGTTGAAACGTATTAAACTTTCAAGACATTATTGTTACGGAATTATTCACTCTAGGATTCTTTACCATATGAGAATATTGTGACCTCATGATTGTCCCTCTCCGCAGACATTCACAAGAGCAGAGGTCAGACTCCAGAGATTCTGCCAAATTGTAAAATAAATAGAAACCCTAAAATTCTACTTACAACTCCCCAATTTTTGCTTAATATTCCCAAATAGAAAATCCTGGCTGAATACATGGTTGAAAACAGCCAAGAACAAAATTCTGGCAAACTGATAGAGATGAACACTTACTGGATCTACAAATACTGCGCCCTAGGCGGGCACAGTCATTAGTCTTGTATCTCTGCCGCCCGCCTGGTTGGCCGGGGATCCACTGTATGTCTGGGGCACGATGTATATGCAGAGTGTTTATGAACTACACGACAAACCTCCGGAGGTTATTCCTCACACAAAAATAAGCCGAAAGTTCTTCTGACAAATTTTCGTAATGTGCTTAGTTTTAGAGCTGCAGGTGGCCGAAAGCGCGGGAAAATTAACTTTATCGTTTTATATTTTTATCACCACGAACAGTAAGCTGATGTGGCATAGCATTGTCAAAAACTTTCAATCTGCTCCGTTTGAAAATGCACATTTCAAAATTCCGTAATGGGCACGCAAGGGATTCCCCAAAGGAAGTAGGTGATTTCGGAATATTTCTAAAGATGAGGTATGTCGAAATGAATATGAACTAAACGACTTCTTGTGTGAATAAAGATGACATAGTCAGTCATACATAGCATTAATTGGGCAACGATATTCAATCTCTTTGATAACAAATAAATAAAACGTTCGGTGAAAATTTTACTCCTACTTTTTATGCAACCACTACTTTGTTTGGAAAATCGTTCGGTATATGGATTCTACCTGTGATATTCACTTGGCGCAAACGAATAATTATTTCCTGGTGGAAAACCGTCCCGTTCATGCTCATTTCCACCCACCTTTACTTCAGAGATTTTCTAGGAATCCCCTAATTCATTTGAGGAATCCTTTGCGCGCCCATTGTGGAATTTTGAAATATGCATTTTTGGATAGTGTAGATTTAAAGTCTTTCACGGTACTATGCTGCCTCAGCTCTACTGTTCGTGTGATAGAAATATGAAGCCGTAAAGTTCTTTTTCCCACGTTTTCGGTAGCCTTTAGCCACGAAACTACGGATATTTCGACAAATGTTCAGAGGAATTTGTTCTTGTCTTGATGCGAGGAATCACCTCTATAAGTTTGTCGGTGTAGTTCATAAACAGCCTGTATATAATCGCGTCTAAAATAATGTCGAGGGTAAGCTGTTGATATCTGGTATCTACAATTTTGGTCACCGGAAGTATTTGTTACCTTTTTATTGAAAGGAAAAAAATTGGAGGACTTTTCAGCTGAAACTTCGTAACAAGGGAAATTGGACGTTCATTTTTAACTAAGTTTCAAGTGGAAAGTTCGCCCATTTTTCTCCCTTCAATAAAAAGACAATACTTTAGGTGACAAAAATTGTAGATACGAAGTATCAGCAGCTAACCCTCGATATACTAACTCAGCGTGAAACTGAATTACGCTTCCCTCTCCCCCACCGTCCCCGCCGCTTTATACTTTCCTGATTTAATTGTGTTTTGATATACTGTTTCCTCTTCACCAGTTAGTTTTTTTTAAGTCTACCCATTCAAAGGGGTACACCCTTTCTTTGGGGGGGGGGATTTATTTCATAAGGGGTTTTCATTTTATTACGGAGGGCTAATGAGAGTTTGGGCTATCCTTTATTCATAAACATAAGTTTGGACATCACTTTCTTATTCACATTTGATTTCTTGGCATTTTTCGGTTTCCAATTTCCGGTGGCATCTCTGGAGTTGGTCCATCCTGCAATGTATCACATACAACACAGACAGTTCTGAAAGTTATAGGTATCATCCACAGGAGCTAGGATATCAGATACACAAAGGTGGCTTTAGAATTGGTGATTATCTAACACACAATATAATAACAGGTGAGGTGAGAAAGGTAGGAATATATTGTGAGTTACACTGGTACATAATATAAATTTCAACTAAAGGGTGAGGTGATAGATGTATGAAGTGCACTTAAACGAGACAAACACGGTTAGGGAGTTAGACGGACGAATGCTGGCTTATCTTCTGCTTCGGGGCTGCTCGAAGCTGATGTGAGACAAATGAGCCCTTGTTAGTAACAATGATGAAACACTAGTGCTGTGATGGATAAACGTGCGGTGATAAATGATTTGGGCGATATATGGCCAGATCAGGTTGAAGCGGGTCGTTATCTGCGAGGCTATGAGAGAATATGGTCAGTAAGTGCTGTAATGGAGAATAGGTATATTTTGGAGGTGAGTCGTGGATGGCGTCTTGTTGGAAGGTATCTAGAAATAGAGGGTTTCCTTGAGCTATTGCCTTTGTGACGTATTTTGTGCGGAGTGTTTCCAGAAATTCTGTAACTCGAGGAAAGTCCATTCGCTGATATACACCCTCCATTCCAAAAGAAACCGAACGTTTTAAAAAAACAAAAAAACAATGTACATTTTGGAACAAATCATTTTTATTAATCAATGTATTTCCCTTCTGCATCGATACACATATTTGCACGCTCCAACAAGTTGTCAAACGACTTCTCCATGTCCTTTATTGGAATGGTCTTTAGGACGGCGGTCGTCGCCTTCTCAATGGCTTCAATCGATGCGTGCCACTTTCCTTTCATCGCCAAATGCAGTTTCGGGAACAGATAGAAATCGCACGGAGCGAGATCTGGTGAATAGGGCGGATGATGCAAACGAATAATGTGATTTTTGACCAAAAATTCAGTTACAAGTCGCGAACGATGTGATGGTGCATTATCGTCCAAAAGAGTCCAACTGCCGATTTCTCGATATTCGGGCCGAATACGACGAATTCTTGCCAGCAAACGCTTCATGACGCCCAAGTAAAACTCTCCAGTGACTGTCTGGCCGGGCTGAACAAATTCTTTGTGGATAATTCCTTTTGAATCGTAAAAACAAATCAGCATCACCTTAACTTTTGACTTCACCAAGCGACTTTTTTTGGGTGGTCCTTCATCCGGCGCTCTCCATTCAGCACTTTGCCGCTTTGTTTCGGGCTCATATTCAAAACACCACGTCTCGTCACCAGTTACAATCGATTTCAAGAAGTTTCGA
>JAGDQP010051355.1:0-14032 GCA_022664845.1 Lepisma saccharinum | reverse complement strand
ACAGCGAAGTGTACGGCGGTCGAGATCACCATCATCACCGAGCATCTCGCAAATCCGTATGCGCTAGATATTATCTTGTTTTCAAAGCTTACGAGGGGAAAATGCTTAACACGATATGAAAATGGTCTCGTTGACCTCACTATCAAGTTTACCGACTCAGAGTGAAGCCAAGCAGTAGAACTTGAGTAAGTATGCCAAGTTCGAATTGCAAAATATAGGAGTGGTGGAGCCTCATACAAGAAATTAAAAATGCTGCGTACACAGCTGTAGCTTGAGGTGTAAGCACGAAAACAACAAACATGTCTTTTCGCCACCTGCAACGGCAATAAGTGCATTTTTGTTGCTTTCGCAAAAATGCCTTTTTAAGATCTAGAATGATGTGGAAAGTTTCGTTTCGCTTCATTTACCTCAATTTATACGAAATATTTGGTCATTGATGAAGGCTGAAAAGAATATAACTTTTTCAGATTTGTCTTGAGCTATCCCATAAGTAACAAACATATCAACTAGGTTTTCGTAGTCAATGAAGATGTGCTAGCCATTTGCTAGCCATGACAAACCCTCTAATCACTCACCCTTTACCGTATATGTCAAATCAATTTCAGATTATAAAATTATCTCTCAGTGGACACACTCGTTACTGGCAATAGTAATTATCAGAATATAATGCAGGTTTGGGAAAACAGTTTTACGTTTTAGCTTGCCACGTATTTTGACAATTCTTGAGCAGGCTTCCAACGCTGGAAGATTTAGATTTCCTCAAATACTCGACAGGAGGAGACCATCAACATGAGAGTTACATTCTTTTCTTCCAAATCTATATTCAAGTTTTATTTTTTGCTGTGACGATAGGTAGATCAACCATTTTCCCGAACTGTTAAACACCGGAAGAAAAAGCGTTGATCTACCTAGCCAACCTTCACAGAAAAAAAAAGTCGATTGTAGATTTGGACATGGATGGAGACGAGTAGTCTAATTCTCATGATGATGTTCCATCACATAACATTTGGGGAAATATAAACCTTTCAGTGTTGGCAGCCTTTCCAAGAGTTGCCAAAATATTTTGCAAGTTAAAACTGAAAACTGTATTCCTAAACCGTATTATCTGCGTATAATATAAACTGTATTATCTTCTGAAGTTTTTTAAGTCCAAACTGATTTGATATCTACAGGGGGAATAGGAGGGACTGAATAGACTGTTTGCCAATAATTGCCAGCGAATAGGGACATCTTCATTGATTATGAAAAAGGTGGTTGATATGTTTGTTCCTTAAAGGATATTGATGACGACAAAACTAATTATTTAGTGGCACTAATATGTGAAATGCTACAAATGTTGAGTACTACTAAAATTCACATTCGCTACATATCTAAGTAGTCGACGTGGTGTGTCATATAGCACCAATTCAGTCTGATGTCCACTCACATTTTTATTATCCTTTTACTATAAAAAATGTTAGTGCGGCGAATGTACCAATCAGTGTACATCTAGATATTTTAGGTTTTTTTGTTTCTGCTGTGAATAAATTTTGTGACCCTTAAAAATAAATACGTTTCCTTTCTAAAATTAAAGAATGCCTATGAAATGTAGCATTTGAAAATACACTCTTTTCTTGGAGTGGGTCAACCTAAAGGGGGGTGGGTCCTGCTGAGGTAAGGTTTGCATGACCTCTTTCGAAATGAATGGGCGCTACTGTCTAGAATATCGATAGACGATAACAACGTTGATTGGGTTATTGTTTACGTTGGTTACTTCCACATACAAAATAGGTTTTTCGGTTATGTTTTTTTAAAAGAACACGTATTGAGTAAATAATGATTATTCTAATAGTGTTCTAGAAATATGAATTGAATGCCACATAATGAACAAAAGGTCCTGTGACCTCTATAAGTACAAGGGCAGTAATAATTAGTCGTGCAATAAATAAAATTTGGACATCTCCAAGGACTATTTTAGCTCGATGATGCCGCTGCAATCACTGAGAACGTAGTTGAATACTCCAGGAATAATTTTCATTTGCGTGAAAGTCGGAAGTTATTTATAAATAGTGTTCTATGTATTTCTGGAAATGTATGGGTTTAAAATAATGAATAGCCAACAACTGATTAAATTAAAAGTACGGACATTAACTAGCTTTTGAAAAGTACGGTACGGACACGGACGGAGCCTCCAAAATACGAACTGTCCGTACAAAATACAGTCTTATGGTAATCCTAATTAATGGGGCATGCTAGGTATCTAAGTCATAACATACAAAATCAAGTTGTTAACTGTATGACTTCAAACCTCAAAGCTACTACTTTTCACTGATTTTTGGTACTACCCAGGATCTCTAAACAAGATCAGATGGGCTTTGTTGTGCGTTATACATACTTGATTGAGGAAAAAGAAAGCGTAGAAGGTGGCAATTGTGGGAAAAGAAAATTAAAAATTGAAGAAATCTTTTTCGGATTTCCTTTTATTTAAAGGACCCAACTGCAGATGGATTTTCTGGGCTAAATCTAAACTTCTTTCAAGAATTAGGTTTACTTGAGACATAAAGAAGTGCAGAGAACAAGGCTATAATGTAGCCTCTGTATTGAAAGGAGGGGAAACAGGCGTACTGAAGAGTGCAATAAATTGAAGAGTTTGCTGTATATATCCATTATGCAGCGCACCATTCAAAATTTGGTTATCAATGATGCTGTCTGCTGGTTATCAATGGAACTGTGAAAGACGTAGTCAATCATTTCATAACTCTGGAGTCTTTATCCATTTTCTTCGGTTACCGCATCAACACATGGGGTATCTGTCTTCAGTAACAGGTGAATCTGTTGTCACATTGAAAAATATTAATCCGATAAGGTGGGCATGAAATCATGGATCAATTTTAACAGTAAAGATGAGATATCCTGACATCTTGAAAGCACTTGGAAGGATTTAACTTGAAAGTAAAACTCAGAACGATGTGTCTGAAGCAAGAAGACTCACGAAACTTTTGGACTGTTTTCGGTCCAAGTATATCTCAGATATTTACTTAATTGAGTAGATCCCCTCTACGTTTGTTCATGCAAAAAATATATATCTTGAAAAAGCTACTTCCAGTCTTTTAAAAAAGTTATATTGAAGCAGATAATAGGAGAATATCTAGACATAAAAGAGGAAATTGATTATGCTTAATGGAAAGTGGAACCACTATTTCTTCATAACGGAAAGAAAAAAAAGCAAAGGATTACAGATTTTCAAACGGAAATAATAAAATACCTCCAGGGTTGACGTTTTATATGCTGTTTTGGACATAGTAAATACTAACCAGATTGATGAATAGTTTACAGATCTAGAAAACTTTGTAGAAAATTTTCTGTTTCATTCTCTAAAGTTCTTCTTGATCTACAGGAAAATGACATTTTTGGAAGAGATAGGAAGTATGAAAATGAAATTTGTCCCTCTCTGCCTCTGGAACCGGTGTCTCTTTGTGATGAGCTTAAAAAGGAAATTACAAAGCTGAAAGGAATATTTGAATTTAAAATATTTTATTATCATTAAGTGTGATACTTTAGCTTCAAGCTATCCTGACATTTTGACTACCCTAATAGAAAATATTGAACCTGAGATAAATATAAAAGACTGGTAAATTGTACTGCAACATTTTCGTCAGATTTTCATGTTTTTCTTGCTACGTAGACATTTTGTTTGATGCTTAATGCCAAAAATGGTTGCTGCAAAGACGTGGGTACTGAAAATTCACAGTTCTCCAAGACTCACATTCAGAGTACGTGTATCAATCCTGGTTGCATTTCTGGAATGTCTTGCACGTAGATTCACTCATGTGGACATTTCCCCCAGATTCCCACGATTGAATAAGCACTTGAAATCGAATTCATTTGTGGTCTTTTGGCATAGGACAGCTTTGATACGCTGTCAAGAGTAATGTGAGAATGTACATACTGCACTGGTTGAAAGGGAAAAGGCATAAAAGAGTAATGTAAATTCATGCTAATACACGTCGGTAACTTTTTTATTTTTTCGCCTTGATTCAACACAATTATACAGAGGTTAACAAATGGCTTAGGAATCTATGGCCCAGGACGGGATAGGGTAAGGATGAGCGAAACAGTCGCCCAGGGTCTGACTTTCAGGTACCATGTAGGTTATTTGCTTGGTGTGACAGGGAAAGCCCTAAAAATCTGTGAGGATGATCGGCCACTGTTATCGAGATCAGAACCTCCCGACTGCGTAGTCAACACTCTTCCAACTGAGCTACGACCTCTCGATGTCTGCCCTGTCTTACATATATTCGACTAAGCATTTGGACCGCAAAGGTTATTTTATTACCATAATTTAAATCCGGGCCCCAAGAAAAAATAATTGAGAGCTCCTGATGTACTACTTCCCCCACTGTCAAATAAATTGTTTTGACAAACACCGTCATAATATGATGGATATCATGATTGGATGCAGTCCTAATTGGCAGCCAGCCATACATCTCACTATGTCAAAGACAAAGAGTATACGTCTTGTTTCCAATTAATTCATGCAACGTTAAGGGAACTGAATGTGTAATTTTCCACTGAATATTTAATATATATTTTGTTTATATATATATGCCTATGAAAACGTTAGAAAAAAATGTTTCTCATTTAATCAGGAATGTTTCTAAGAAAATATATATATGATAGGCTCATCCAAAACAGTCAGTACCTCAATTTTCAATATTCAGTTGGATAAGTTTTTTTTTTTTTTTCATTAGGCCCCTCAACAATCAATACGCTTTGCTGTAAAATTAATAAAATGAACATACCACATTCTTTCCTTGTTATCTTCATTTTCATAGATTCTTCTTTCCGAAACAAGCGATTTAGTATTATTAACATTCTAGTAGATATGAACAAATAAACAAACAACACACGCTGAATACATGAATTTCCTCCTTTTTGCGGTTCATAAGAGCGTAGTCAGTCAAAGCATTGTTAAATTTTGCAGTATAAAAATAACTCACATTTCGAAAATATTTGTTGTAGTTGTTAAAAAAGTTAATATTGTTGAAAAATTAAGTTAGTAGTAAAAAACCAGTACGTCTATGAAGCTGGCACACCACTAATTAAAACCTAACTTATCTCGAATTTTCGTTTAAAAGCAAACGATAACCCGGTGACGGAATGAATGTAGTTAATTTGATAGTCCATAAGCAAATATATTGAAAGCGCCTTGAATTTCTTTGATGTTTCCTGGATTCTTGGGGGCTACAAATATATTACGATATGTGTACCACCATGGATGTTTTTATTATTAACTTTACACTCCATAATACAATGTATTGACAGCGGTTTGATTTTCTTTGATGTTTCCGAGATGCTTAGGGGGTTCAAATATCCTAGGATATGTGTACCTCCCGTTGTTGTTTTTTTTTTGTGATTAATTTTACATTCCATAATAGAAAGTTTTGAAAGCGGCTTGATTTTCTTTGATTTTTCCTAAAATCATGGGGGGGGGGGGTACAAATATGCTACGATATGCGTACCCCCATTGGGTGTTTTTTATTATTAATTTTACACTTCATAATAAATGTATTGAAAGCGGCTTAATTTTCTTTGATGTTTCCTAGATTTGTAGGGGGTGCGAATATTTCAGGACATGTGTACCCTCCTTTTGGGTGCTTTTGTTATTAATTTTACATTCCATAATAGAAAGTATTCAAAGCAGCTTGATTTTCTTTGATGTTTAGGGGGGTATAGATATCCTAGGATATGTGTGCCCCCGTTTTTGGTACTTTTGTTATTATATTACATTCCATAATAGAATGTATTGAAAACGGCTTGATTTTCTTTTATGTTTAGGGTTGAACTAAATCCTAAGATATGTGTACCTCCCTGTTGGGTGTTTTTTGTTATTAGTTTTACATTCCATAATAGAATGTATTCAAGGCGGCTTGATTTACTTTGAAGTTTCCGAGATATTTTGGGGGGCACAAATACCCTATGATATGTGTACCCCTGTTGGGTGCTTTTTGTTATTAATTTTACATTCCATAATACAATATATTGAATGCGGCTTGATTTCCTTCGATGTTTCCGAGATTCTTACGGGGTACAAATATCCTAGGATATGTGTAACCCCCTATTGGTTGTTTTTGTTAATAATTTTACATTCCCTAACGGAATGTATTGAAAGCGGCTTAATTTTCTTTGATGTTTCTTAGATTCCTGGGGGGAGTACGAATATCCTAGGATGTATGTACCTCCGTATTGGGTATTTTTTTTTTTATTAATTTTACATTCTATAATGAGAATGTATTCAAGGCGGCTTGATTTTCTTCGATGTTTTCGAGATTCTTAGGGGGGCACACATATCCTAGGATATGTGTACCCCCCTATTGGGTGTTTTTTGTTGTTAATTTTTGTACTCTGCAATCAAATGCGGCTTTTTGTAGAAAGCGGCATCTTTTTCTTTGATGTTACTGACAATGGAAAGGGGGTACAAATATCCTAGGATATTTGTACCCCCCGGTACAAATCTCTGGGGTACGCATATCCTGCGACAGCGGCATTTGGTTTTTTCCTTGAAAAAGTTTGTCATTTAAAAACGTTTCTGTAAATAGAAGTAGATTATTCGATCAGTTCTGGAATGTCCAGAACCATATTAAAATTACAGATTAAGATAAATAAACAACACTGGATGAGGAACCCAAATAGCACAGTAAGCTTCAAGCAAGTTTGGCATTGCAAGTTTCCAAACTTGTAGCACGTTTGGCATTGGAAGGCTGCAAACTTGCTAGTTGACCGATGTCTTGTATGTTAGAAACTTTACACACCAAATTTTGCTACAAACCTTTCAGGACAAACTTACTACAAACCTTGTCTCGAAATGTTGGTAGAGCAACATCGAGACTGTGACGAGAAAAAACATTCAATCTGGAATGTGATTCGCACTCACAATCTTCTGAGGTGTTTTTTACCCGTCCCCTTACTGATTACTTCACGGGTTCTTCTATCGGACGAAGTAGATTTTACTAGTCATTTTATGTTACGAAAACAGTTGCAGTCCTAAATTTCAAACTGGGAAAGCCAATTGATCCTGTGTTAGAGTAGAGCTATGAAGAAGGCTGATTCGTCATTTTCCACAAGAACGCTAATTTAAACAAAGTTTCGACTAGCCTTGATTTTTCCTTACAGTGATAAACTAATAGTGATTTTTTCCTGTTGGATTACTAACTAGAACGCCGGGTTTAAAAAATCACACTTTTATCAACTTCTCTTTCTTCGGAGACCTATAATTTTTTCCTCCCCTTTTCTTCCTTTTTCATTTTTTAACATTTTACACAATTTTCAAAATTGTACGAAATTATGTTACAATTCACGACTCATTCAGGAAAGAAAGTATTTAGGACATATTTCTGTTACGTATTTGTGTTCGGACGTTGCCGTGAACTAGATCGAGTCGCGTGGTTAATAAAGAAAATAAACTGACGTTTCTAACACAACATAATGGTTAGTGTTTTTTAATATAATTTAAAAATGTGTATAATGTACTCTATATACTAAAAAAAGAAAAAGGTAGTGCACAGCATTTGAAAAATATAACATTACCGCGGGAATAGAACTAGGGTTTCCGCATTAGTTTTCCGATAGGTTATCCACAACGCTAAACCGCTAGCTCTCAGATGCCGTTTTTCAGTTGTTTTTTTATGCAAGCTCGCCTACGAATCAAAACACGTGTCGAAACTGAGTATGTTTTTCACGGTATACTTTCTTTCCCGAATGAGTCGTAACATTCAACTTACAAGGGATACCCTTGACCGCGAACGCTCCAAATCGCACGAAAACTTGCTTACAAAGAATATAAATCATTCATCACAAAAGCAGTGGTCCGAGTGATTTTCATGCAAAACGTTGCATACTACCACAAGAAACATCTGAATAGAAAGGAACTTTTTTAACGCAAAGAAACAGAATATTTTTCCGAATTCTACGTAACTAAGAGAGATAGATGTTTCCTGTTTGCACCACCGGAAAGAGGATGTTTAAGTGAGTAATAGTAGGTGGAAATATCGCCCAGCTCATACCCTGGCGGTCAGAAGAATTTTTTTATTTATTAATGTGATGCCATTGTTGCGGTGTGAAGATGGATGAATGTGACTCGCGAACAGTTTCGTATCCTGACTTTTTATGATTATGAGTGCGGTCCAAGCCAACAACGATGCCTATAAAGGCTACAGGCAACATTTCCAGACTCTGCTTCTTCACGTACCGCTGTGTACAATTGGTTTGCCGAGTTTCGAAGGGGAAGGACCACTCATAAAGATGAGGAGCACACAGAGCGTTAGGCAACGGTAGTGACCGTAGAAAATGTGTTGTGCGAGGAAGCCATTGTGAAGAAAGATCCGCGAGTGACTTACTGGGAGATAGAGTACCGCATTTATAATCATAGAAAATCAAGGCACGAAAATGGTCACGAGTCGCATCCATCTTTACACCATGATAAACTAATAGTGATACGCAATACAAATACCAAGAAAACAATATGTCATCGACAAGAGCAGATACTGTAATGTATTCTTCACATAGCGTGTTCAAGAAAAAAAAGGTATGTATGTGTGTGTGAGTGAGAGAGAGAGTGTGTGTGTGTAAAAGACACTGCGATAGAAAAATATGGTTTATTCCTTTAGAGAGAGAGAGAGACCCCCAACTTCATATTCATTTGTACATTAACGGTTTACAATATGTGATATATGAAACCTCAGACAAACTTGCATCAAAATTTTATGCGCCAAGTTTGTAATTCCAAATTTGCAGCAAACTGTGATTCGTCAACTTTGTAATCCTAAATTTACTACAACATTTAAAACCCACTTTATGCGGTAAGTTGATCACTACAAGGGAAAACAAATCTAGTACACACTTGGCGCAAACTTGCATGCTATCTGGGAATGGTCTAGTTTCTTCCAAAACGGTTACAACATTTATACCTTTCCCGAACTTATGAAGATCTGTCAATTTTATTTTGTCATTTCTAGCAGTACCGTTTCTACTACGAGAATATTTTCTTTGGTTTGTGCCCAATGAATAATATTGACGGAGTCAGTGAAAAGTTTGTTCGGGTGTCTGTTCGGTGTTGCACTATTTGCACTGGAAATATAAGCTAGTACAGAACCATTCATAACTGTGTTAATGAATGTGACGTCTTTTCGTTTACCCTAAGGAGCACTTGATTTTGAACCCTGCCGCTAGGTGACTTTGGCGACTACTGTAAGTTTCTGGTTCTTTCCAGTAGTAGGCAGCAGAGCCAGCAAATGGAAGGGTTCAAAATCATATGCTCTTAAGTAAATACCCATTAACTTTAGCGCAGACGAAAATAGGTAAGCAGAATAAGTTTATTATTATCTAGTCTATGCTGATAATCTTACAAAGATCGAAATTATTTGAAGGAAGAACGTCACAGAGCATGGCTACTGCCAGCCGCCCCTGAAATAAGAATCACGTAATGAAAATAAGTTGAACAGTGTGATTCCAAAATTCGCTCAATTCCTTTCCAAACATTTTGGACTGAGCGAGTTTGGAATCATACTTTTCAATTATACGTAATCTCTCATCTTCTTTACAGGAAAGAAGACTCTTCCTGATGTCGATGTACTTCTAAATAAAGCCTTTCTAAGAAAGAAATTCATTCCGGATCCGTACGGCAGTAATGTAATTCTGTCCAGTTACGCACAGCACTTCACACATCAGTTCTTCAAGACAGACAAAGAACGTGGGCCAGGATTTCAGTGGGGAAATCATGCAGTAAGTATTGAAAGCAAATATCGTAAAATATGCATGTGACCTTGAAAAACTCTACATACTTTTACCTAGTTTGTTATTTTACTTAAGACTGAAAGTCATTGACCATAAAATCTCAACCTTTAATATAAAAAGCGTCTAAGAGTATCGTCGAAAATTGATTTAGTAGTCGAACATTTTGTAAAACTTAAGAGTGATATTGACAGCGGCAACAGAAGCAATATTCGGGTCGTGTCAATATGATCCAGCTTAGAGATCAATGTTTTCTTTACCTCTTTCTGAAGGAAAGAAATATGTAGACCCCTAATACTGAATTATAAATACTGTAGAACCTGGCCTTAATATGTGTTATGAATTTAAATAATCGTTTTTGAAGCTGCTTCAGTCCTTGTGCTAAAAGCCAAAAAGCTATGTTTTAGTATAATATGAAGGCACCAGATGAAACTCTCAGGACTTGAACATTGGGCTGTAAAGAGCACGAAAATACATTATAGACATTTCAAAAATGTAGCTATCCAAGATGGCGGTAATTCAAAATGGCGGCAGAGGCCAATCTGTCAATGTGATATACCCTGGTATTGCATTATCCGATTTGAATGTTTTTTTAATGAAAGATCATTGCTATGGTTTTAATTTTAATTGTGAATCATATGTTCATAAATCTAATTATTGTTTCAGGTTATTTTTTTAAATATTGAATTTTAGCCTTAATTATTTTCTTATTTTGTATTTTACTTTAAATTGAGCTCTTATAGAAAATATAGTTTATAATTTAAGGTTCAATTTAAAGGAAAGCTCGATTAAACCCGACAATTGTAACCCGAGAAATGGACAATTATTTGAAAATTTCTACAGTACGAGGTAACATTGAGGAGGAAGTAATGCATGTAGGGGGGTAGGGGATGAAATTTTCAGCGCTTGAGCACTTGTCTGTAAAGAGCACGAATATGGTTGATAGATGTCACAAAACGGTATCTGTCCAAACTGACTTGCAAATATTTCAATTAGATGATATCTCGACATTGCATTATCCGATTTCGTTGGTTATCTTTAAATGAAAGGTCATTGCTTTGACTTTAACTTTTATTTTGAGCAGTTTTTTCATAAACATACGAGTCGCCGCTGCTGAGGCGGTAGCGCGTCTGAATACGAATCGGGCGCACGGGTTCAAATCCCGGCCAGGACACTGAAGACTTTTCTCGCAGTGCTCCCATGCCTGACGCTATGAGGTGCACTCATCCTTCCTGAGGACCTTGGGAAAATAAAGGCGGTCGAGCGTGGAACTTCGTACACTTCGTACCGTAGGCCGACAATATGTGGAGCGCTATCTAAACATATCCATACGCCGTTCACGGCGCGTGTTTATGGCACAGGAAATAGCTTTTATATTTTCATAAATCTAATGTTTTTTAGTTAAATAAAATTTCTTAATTTTACTGAGGTATATTTTAAGAGTTTTTGCTGAAATTAACATATATATATATATATTATATATATATATTCACAATTATTATAAATACATGTCTTTACAAAAGATACTGTTAGCTAAATTTGCTTTTATTGGAAAGAAAGAGCGATAATATCCGAAAACTAAACCCAAAAAATCACTACTAATAAAAAGTTAGTTTCCCTGTTGCCGCTAGTGCAAGAAATGAATGGGCAAATCAATTTCAAATATTATACATTTGTTAACTAGACTATCTGTTCCTGAGCGTGTAGTGAATGATTTGTTGAACGCCAGCAAAAGAAGTGAAGCTGTATATGATGAGTTTTATCATCGCTTGGCTTAAAGTGAAGGCTGCCATGAACCCTCAAAGGAAAAAGCTAAGAGCAAGGTTTCAAATAAAAAACTGATTCCTTGGAGAGACTGAATACTTTTTAGCAAAATAACTTTTATTGCTGAAAGTCGTGAACTAGATATGTGAGTTGCATTCAGCCGCCTGCTTGGACCTCTTCCTTGGACTTTTGCCAATTCTGATGGTTCATTAAAGAAAACTAACAGCGCTGAATTGTCCCATCCATTCAGAAAGTTTTGCTTTGCTATGTGAACGACCACAAAGAAAATCAGCTTGCATAATAGGTGCAATAGATTTGTTGCAGAGAGTACATGGAGAAAAAATATTTTGAAGAATTTTCCGCTGTTATCTTGCACCAAGTATTAAACATAGGGATTTGCAGTAAAAGAATATTGTTTTCAACGTTTATTATAAAAACTCTTATCAAATTATTTAGTGAAGGCGCTGGCTCCCATGTGCACTTTTATGTGTCCTCAATTTGAATGCAAGGTGTTATTCATATCCATAGCAGAGTCAAAATATTTTGGTCACGCGATCTGGTTCATGTTTATTTGGCCGCCATATTGGATTCAATATGACGAATCGACAATTTCTTTAAGCGCTTGTAACTCAGCCATTTCTTTAAAGATTTTGATTATTCTTCTTTTATTGGAACGTTAAGCTTACACACTACACTTCTACTCCTTATAATGTTTTTAAAATTTCCAGACATTTTCCGGGAAAATCGAAAAAGAAAACGAAATTATATAATGATTTCTTTATTTATTTCAACAATTCTCTTAAAAACTAACAAATTTTGTACTTTACAAAGAAAAAATGCTGGATTCCAGAAGCTTTAATTTGGTGTACAATACGTTGTAATTTTTTAAAAAAAAGTACCTGAAAAGAAAAACTTGCCGGCGTGTATTCATACCATGAATGTCCAGAAGTTTCTCACATGTATCTATCTCTTAGTTTAGTTAGGGCAGCACTTCCCTACCTTCTATTTTGATAAGTTCGTAAGGATTTCTGCAATGTTTAACATCTCGTTTTCTTTATCTTCAGGATCTTCCAAAGCTTTTAAGACTGCTATGCTTTTAAGATAAAACAAAATATCAATTCGCTCACTTTCTACACATATTTGACAAATTATTTTCCAAATAACATCTACTAGTTGCATGGATTTTTTTTCGAACCTTCCTCGTAAAAGCCATGGAGCCAACAATATTTACTTTACGGTTCGTTTGAAATAATGTGGTAACTTTCCCCCCTTCTAATGCAGACTGCAGGCTTTTGAACAATTCAATCGGTCAGTGTTAAAAGTGGATATGTGTTATTTAAAATACATAGCACATATTCCATTTTAACAATGACTGATTCGATTATTCTTTTCGATTGTCCCTCACTAACGAAGGGAAGGTGACGTTGATGTCAGTTCATAGGTCAGAAGATGCTTCATCTCTGATAAGTTATACAAATTATATATTTTATAAATTAAGAATTAATTTTCATTAAAAACTATGGCAAATTAATGTTAGTTAATTCAAGAACAGACAACTGTTTACACTGTTTTTTTTTGTTTTATATTTTTAATAGGTAATATTTGATATTGAATTTATGAGATGAAGAGAACAATTTTGTAAATAGCAGTTGTAATATGTAATTTGAACTAGATGACTACATGGTTTTACTGTTTGAGATAAGAAATCCAGACATTATGAAAATATGAAGGGTCCGGGAGGAAATAATGGTAACCCACATTGAGCGTGAATTGAGATATTGCGTTCAGAAAATTCATTCTCCCATGTTGGCTTATGGGGTTTTCCAGAAAGAAATAGCCACTTTGCGGCCATTTGTTATTTTTCACTTGAGATATTTCTACAATCAGTGAGTGTTACCATTATATTTTTGCACTCAACTCTTTTTTTCTGTTTTGTACAGATGATGGTTACCGCTGTTTTCTCCCGACTTTTCATATATAAAGCAAACAAAGAACATAAGAATAGAAATGTCCAAATTCAAGGTATGCTAGATATGGAATTATATTGTGGTTCATAGTAATCAAGAGGAAACCTACATACTTATGAATATCAGATATAGTCAAAATGATAAAGTATTTTGAATATTCAGTTCAGAACAAATACGCTTATGCCTCGTATGTTAAAAGCTAGTGTACTTTGCTTAATGAATGATTCACTCAAGAGGTCATCAATGATAATTATTGAATTGCGTTGAATGTCAAACGTGTCCATATCTGGAATTCCACGGTAGAATTTAATATTGGGAACGGTGATGTTTGGAACTGCCCCTCCGTAGCATCAAACGATTTCCTTGAACTTTACTGTAAATATTCTATATGTTTGAGTAATTTGTTGACGAAGTAGGTCTTACGAGCCCTCGAGGGGCCTGCTATTAGGAACGTTGCTGGGTGTTGTAGTGGCAACATGTCGCTTGCTACTAACGGATTGCTGTAGTACATTTCCCTTTTATATATTAATGCT
>JAGDQP010051353.1:527-14032 GCA_022664845.1 Lepisma saccharinum | reverse complement strand
ATAAGTTACTGCGGAGCATAGTTGGTAGCGCGTTCGACTTCAATGCAAGCGGTCAATGGTTCGATTCCCTGCGGGGGATAAAAAATTTCGGTGTTGACCCAGCATCGTGTGGCCAATTGGGGAGCTGCTGTGAATAAAATACAGTGCCAATCACAGTGAGAGCTTCGGCTCTCCTCTTCCAACCCGTCTGGTCAGCGTGGGAGCAGTAGACCAACTCCTCCCTTCGGGGAGAGGTCTCATCCACTAGTGGATTGAATATGGCTGTGATTTATGTATATATGAGTTGCGTTAAATATTGATTTACACTTTCTTACACTTACAATAACCTGTATGCCTCTTCAGGTACATCCACTTTCTCAACATAGTCTCCATTAAGAACTACACACTTGCGCCACCGAAGTGGTAGCTTCTCTATGCCCTCTACAAAACACTATTTCGGAGTTTGTCACACCCACGTTCGGACAGCGTCTTGTAGTTCCTGGAAGTCGGCGAAATGATGTCCACGCAGCGGTTTCTTCAATGGCCCGAAGAGGTGGTAATCAGAAGGGGCCAATTCAGGAGAATAAGGTGGGTGTGGAAGCACCTGGAACCCCAGCTCATTAATGACAGTAGTGGTTGCCCTACTCGTGCGGGGACGAGCGTTGTCGTGTTGCAGGAACACACTTTTCGCCCGTTTTCCAGGTCGTTTCCTCTGAATTGCACAGCGCAAACTCCGAAGCGTTGTCACGTTTGACTTGCTGTAAATGGTGGTCCCGGGTTCCAGCCAGTCAATGAGTATGATTCGATTCTTGTCCCAGAAGACAGTTGCCGTGCGTTTGCCTACAGATGGCTGAATACGGAACCTCTTTAGCGTGGGGCTGCGTTGATGCTTCCACTGAATTGATTGGACTTTGGTTTCTGGCTCATGGTAGTGCAGCCAAGTCTCGTCGCCAGTAGCGAGCTTGGGCTTCTGGATCCTGGCTGTAGCGTTGCAGAGGATCACTGTTGTGTCTGTGCAGCATTCAGGGATTTGAGAACTCACCTGGCAGACACCTTACCCATCTTAAGGTGTTTGTGCACTATGCGGTAGAGTGGTTCTGGCATGACATGTGGCTGCCTCCAGTTCCGTGAACTTGATGTACCTGTTGTCCTGAATAAGCCGCTCCACTCTTGAACTGTTCACTGGTGTTGTCACAGTCACTTTCTTTCCAGAACTGGTTCCCTTCGCTGTTGATGTACGGTCAATGTTCCAGTCGTCCACCAAGTAGTACACGGTTTTGCGTGACGATACGCACTCTCCAGACACTGCCACAAATCGCCTTTAATTTCCGCATTCAGTACACCCTCTTTCCACAGAAACCACGTTGTCCAGCGCTGTTCTTGCTGATCACCTTCCATTTTGTCCGCTCACGTATTTACTGCTGTTGGTGAAATATGCTGCAAGGTACAGGGATTACACGACTCTGTATTGTTCTACCACCTGAAGGCAGACCCAAGTACTACTTCATTCCAACTGTCCGGACGCGCTCAACGATAGTGGGGGGTGTGAAGGAATATATATATATATATATATATATATATATATATATATATATATATACAGACTGAGGGCTAGTGTGAGGTCCGTGTGCAAAAACTTTAGCGGAGAGTTTCTCTTTCGATTATTATTTACTTAGTTCAATCGATCGAAACAGGATCGAGCGCTCGAAAGTCCTGGAATTTCCTCTTCCCCTCCATTTATCTTGCTAAAGAACGTAATACACAATGCTGCCAACTGTAATACTATTATTCTGCTCATACAATAATTTAAATTTTATAGCTTTGATACAACAGGTAATTAATTAAGTACTAAAATATTATTATCGTGATTCTATAGATACTTTAACGCCAATATTTCTGTGAGCTCCAATGGATGCTGACTACGATTACGAGCCTAAACAGTTTGAAATTTGTAATCCAAGACGGCAGCAGCGCGAAATATCATCATTGTAAAAGATAATCTGATGAAGAGAGGGGAGGTTTTGAAGGAACTTTGAGTTCATTTCCAAGCCAAAATATACAATTTTGAAATCGAAGTTGGCGGCAGCGCGAAATGTCACAATTATTAAAAACCATCTTAATTTGGTGAAATTATATGTGTAAGGACTTGAAGGAGCGCTGAGTACAAACTTTTGTTAAGATATGTTAAAAGTTGTGGATTTTAGATATTTTGACCAATCCTCGTATAAGGGTCAACATTTTTTTTAAACGTACTCTATGTTCTTCGTCCTGTCAAATTGCAAAGTATTGTTGAATTATGTTGAAAATTGTGAATTTGCTATATTTTGATAAACCCTCGTATATATGAGTCAAATTTTCAGTTCGGACGTACTCTATGTTCTTCGTCTTATCATATTAGGACGATGTGGAGAGTTTTGTGTTGACATACGTTAACAATTTTGGATTTGCAATATTTTGACCAAACCTCGCATATATGGGTCATTTTTTTTTCTTTTGGGCTTTCTCTATATTCTTTATCTTGTAAAATTACTAACTTGTGGAAATTTTTGTTGAGATCTGTTGAACGTTGTCGATTTGAGATATTTTGACCAATTCTTGTATATATGGGTCAAATTTTAATTTCGGACCTACTCTATGTTCTTCGTCTTGACAAATTACTAAGTTGTCCCAAGTTCTTTTGAGATACGTTGAAAATGGTGAATTTGCGATATTTTGACCATATCTCGGATGTATGGGTCAACATTTTTGTTTTGGGCGGATTTTATGTTCTTCGTCTTGCCAAATTAGTAAATTGTGCAAAGTTTGTTGAGATATATTGAACATTGTGAATTTGCCTTATTTGGACCAATTCTCGTATATATGGGTAAAAATCGTGATTTCATGTATAGTCTATCCCAGTTCAAAGATTTTTGTTAGATAACCCATTATTATTATTAGGTTAGTTGGCAACACTCCTTCACCGTAAATGAGACTGACAAGCAGACAGTTTCCAATTATCAATTTAGTGGATTGGTAGCATGTCGGAAAGCTAATACGGAGAACCCAAGATCGAATTATGGTGTGATTTTCTTTTTTAAAGAAAAAAAGTTTATCTTTTCATATGTATATATATATATATATATATATATATATATATATATAAACGCATTGAGCTCCTGCGTAGCATAGTCGGTAGCGCGCTCGACTTCAGTGCGAGCGGTCCCGGGTTCGATTCCCGGTGGTGGTTCAAAAATTTCGGTGTTGACCCAGCATCGTGAGGACAACTGGGGAGCTGCATAGAATAAAAGACAGTATCGATCACAGTGAGAGCTTCGGCTCTCCTCTCCCAACCCGTTTGGTCAGCGTGGGAGCAGTAGACCAACTCCTCCCTTCAGGGAGAGGCCTCATCCAGTAGTGGATTGAATATGGCGGTGATTTATTATTATATAAACGCATTAGGAAATTTAATACAATTAGTGACCAAGGGAACGTAGAAGTTTGGTAAAGTCAGGTATGGTGTTCTCTTTTATTGCACATACGAATGAATCGTGTTTGAGTCAGACTGAATCTTCGAAAATAGTTGTTCCCTTCTTCAAACTGACTAGTATTTCCAAGGAGAGATGAACCATTCTATAAGTAGCTATCGTTCTTTTCTTCTACCTTATGATAAGCGGGTATAACTTGAGGTGCGTTTTTAATTAAAAACTAATTTAGATTATTTAGCATTTGTTCACTTCTTCAAATTACTGGTTCATTTTTTTCTAAATTATGTGAATTTTGTAAACTATTTAATGTGCGTACTTTTCACTGCCTCAAAGGAAGAAAAAAGTCTAATAGCAAGACCAAGACAGAGCTTTCCTTCGAAACTACAAAATAAAAAGGAGTTTCTCTTAAAAAACTTTAGGTGAAGGAGTACCGAACCCGAGACCACAGAATCCCAAGTCCAATGCCTTACCCATTTTTTTTTACCATTTTATTAAATCTGAGTTGGTCTACAGAATCAGAATAAACGGAAAATATTACAAAAAACGTTAAATGCAAATAAAGTTATACATCAAATTACACAATAACATTTCAAAATAACTTATTTAAAATATAAATAAAATATAATCCAATTTAAAAATAAAAACTTGCGCTGAACTGGTATCGAACCCGGGACCACTGTATTACAACTCCGACGCCTTATTCATTACTCCAAGTAGCCAACTACCAACCACTGCTTTGTGAGAGCTCTTTATATCAATTCCGTACACGAATAACAGACGATATTAATTACGTAGTGTTCACACATCATGGTTGTCCTCTCTGCAGACAAGTATCTGCCATTTTGTTCCGTTCTCGCAGCAGTTCTGTTTGTTTAGAAAACAGAAAACAATGTGTTTTACCATTAACAAGCTTTGGAGAAAAATAGCAGCTGAGCCAGTAACTGCTGTTTTTCATCGGTTGTAGCAGTCATAGCAATTTATCCCATGAAGCAGTGAAAAATAGCTGTACGCTAGTTTTGCCCATCTCAAGTTCGCACCTATTTTTGAAGGTTCTACACATGTTTTTTTGCTTTTTTTGTGTATTGAATAGATGCGCCATCCCTTCCAGATATCAAATCCGGCATAAAGTAGATTTTCAAATTTTTGGCCTTTATTGCCTTCTTCAAACTGCCGATTCAAATAGGGTCGCCAGGAGCCTAGAGTACCCACGCAAAGCATCTAACCTAACCTCTAGCTCCAAACATTTTCTACACCCCAGACGAGCGGTGCAGAAATGCCTTCAAGATTTAAGAATATCTGGGAAAGAGGATTCCAGATCCTTGTGATCGCTGTAAAAAAAAAGATCGAGGGAGGAAATGCCGGCAAGGTGACACCTCCATTTTTTTAATTAGATCGTCAGTTCATACTCCGAAGTACCAGCTGGTTCAGATTAGCAACAGATTAAGAAAGAAAAACGCAAATCTCTACTTGGGAAATAATGATAAGCATAACGACTCAAATGTGACTCATACTGCGTCTTTACTCACTTCGAAGTCTACAGGGTGGCAAAAGACCATGTCTTACCTTTACCTTAGTAGGGCCCACACCTGTAGTCTGGAATCGCAATTCCTGAAATAAAGACGAACGAACACAAACGAATGACGGTCGCAACTCAATCCAAATGTAGTGTCATAACGGACAAATTCAAATAATATTTATTCACACATATCACATGCTGGAGTCACTTTACATGTCAACGCAGAAATAACCAGAAATTCAATATATAGTTTCGTTCCCAAGTCATCACTTCTCAGCTGGCGAAAGAATCCTACCACTGGTCTACGGATTTATGAACCGATATAATCTAATTAAAATCACATCACTCAATTCGAGAGGTTTACCGAAACACAAAAATTATTAGTATCAATTGCTGTCAACTTCACGTAACGATTTGTAGCTAAATTACAATGAATATCAAGTCAAACATTAAATAACTCACTGCACATTATAAATATTACTAAACATTGTAAGAGGATTATCAACTAATGCCGTAAATCGTACCTGGTTAACTGAGAGGTTTCTATACTACGTTCACTGAATATAAACACAAGATTGTTCGAAGAAATATAAAAATTTCAGAATTTCAATTTATTGCTCTGAATTTACATATTGCACGCTTTCGGATATCATAATATCATAAGGATTTGAACGTAATTAATGTTGAGTTGTAGGAACAAACAAATTTGAATGATCTATCTGGTGTCCATTGAATTAATTAAGCAGAACGGAAAGTTGCATAGTCACATATAAATGTCCATGATTTCTATAATAATTAATAAATTTTGTTGATATTTTCACAAATTATTCCCGAAACATTATTATATAATTTAGAAAAGTTTTGTTGCTGTTTTACTTACACGAAAGAAGTTTTGGTCCAAAATAATGATAAAGAAAGAATCAATTCAGCATTGTTAATTGTGTAACGTCTTTACAGATGATTACTACCTTATACAAAAGACGTTCTGAATAAATCTTGAAAATACAAAAATAATATTTTAAACTATGACTTTTTCATCGGAGAAAGTGGCTGGAGTTGAAACCAAAAGTATCGAACCATGACGAATAAATTAAAATTTACTATTAGCATCAAAACGGCACGCAAAATTAGTCGAACTGACATGTTGCTAATTTGATCAAGTAATGAAAATATGCGGTAGCTATCAAACATGGCTAACCGGGAATTTCGAATGGATTTGGAAAACTGGAGACGAAAAATTGGCATATGATTATTGAAATCTAACGAAATGATATTTGTAATGTAAGAATTCGGTCAATAGCGGCCCCATACTGAAATTTAGAACATACTGTACATTTTGAATAAATAACCTCAAAACAAAATAATATAAAATTTTAATGAAGTGAAAATTCAGAAACAATGTCGCTGAAAAAGTCCTGGTAGCACTAGTATCGGTTTTATTCTTCTTAATACGATTTAATATATTGCATCTGAATAGACGAAATCAGTCGAAATTGAAAATTATGCTAAATTTAGTGTTTATTTCTACCTCTCGTAGACAGGGCTTAGGAAGTACAGATGACGGAAAGCCCAGACATCCACTCGTCTCGTTTTAGAAAGTGGAACTGAACTAATATGGTGTGGGAGAGCAGTTCTCCCAGCAAACGGAGAAGAAGGTTGATTCACACCAATCAGCAAAACAAGTCACGAAGCATTGACTAGGGTCCAATCAAAACAAGCGTTAGATCCAAGTCATTGCTGCGTGACTAACGAAAACCTGGATGGATAACGATAAAAATCCAAAGAAAAATCCAAACGAAACACTCTCAAAGAGTCTAAAACCAACCAAAGAGAATGAGATAAAGAGAACACACAGAAAGAAAACAAAACGGAGACTAAGACAATAAAAGGGGAGAAAATAAATATAAAAATTGAACAGCAACTAGGCTGTTACACTGCTCAGCTCTATTATGGAACTCGCAAGTTCATCGCCGCAGTTATAAACGTTCGCCATTAGATTCTATCCCGGGAAATATCAAGTGAGTTTTCATCACGAACACTTACTTGTCGAATATTTCTTCTAATATTGTCCTCCCAACGACGTCTCAGTCCTCCCAATGGTCTCGTTCCATCCGGCCTCCCAACCAGGAGCGAATATAATCTTACTTTTTCCCGCATCCAAGTTACATGACCTGCCACACTAGTCGTCGCGATTTAATTATTTCCACAATATCTGGTAAATCGTACAGTCCGTGGAGATCTTTATTATGCAGTCTTCTCCACTCTCCAGTCATCTCGTCCCGTTTCGGCCCGTATATCTTTCTCAAAACCTTATTTTCAAGCACAGGTTATTTATGTTCATCTTCTAGGATCGTACTCGAATTTTCGCAACCGTAAAGTATTACCTGCTGAATAATCGTTATGAATATTTTCAATTTCAATTTACTTGATATTAATCGCAGCGTTAGAAGTTTTTGGGCTGAATAGAAACATGGGTTTCCCGATAGTAAGCGACTTTTTATTTCTTCCGTGACCTCATTGTTGCTTGTTACGTGTGCTCCCAAGTGTTTAAATTTGTTTACTTTCTCTATGACCTTATCCCTAATTCTTATGTTTTTATTTCCTTCATTCCCTGTGTTTCGGCTTGTTATGTATTTTGTTTTATCTATGTTTACCTGTAGACCTATCTCATCGCAAGCTTCTTCTAAGACATCGGTGTTGCTTTGTAGTGCATCTATTTCATCCCCTATTAAATCTACATCATCCTCGTATACGAACAGGTGATTCAAACCATTCAGTGATAGTCCCTTTTGTCCCCTTTAATTTTTTAAATCGCATATTCTAACGCAAAGTTGAACAGGAGTGGTGACAAACCTTCGCCTTGTTTCAATTCGTTGCGAAACTTGAAAGTATCTAACATTTCATTGTCTATCTCTGCTTATAGGGAAGCTAAAAAACATCTTCACGATTTGAGCCAACTTTTTCTGGATTCTAAATCGTATCAGGATACTGTATAATTTTTCAATTTGATAGAAGCATATGCTATCCTATAATCAATGAATAGCGGGTGAACCGTCCCATTGTATTCAAATTTCTTCTCCAAAACTTGTCTCAAGGTGAAAATGTGGTCCAACGTGGATCTTTTTCATCTAAATCTACATTGGTGATCTCCAATTATTTCATCTACGTATACTCTTAGGCGTGTTAACAGAATATTACTTAACACTTTGTAACAGGTTAGAAATAACGAGATTCCTAGGTAGTTATTACAGTCCGATTTATCGCTTTTTTTTGTAAATCGGAACTATTATTGAGGGTTTCCATTACCTTGGAAGCTCCTCCTTTCTCCATATAGTACTTATCAGTTTATATATTTCCTTGATTAGTACCGTCTGTGACGGTGACGCCCGACCCCTCACATGTGTGTTATGGACAGGGAATAAGCTCACCTGATTTTGTGCATTTTATGTCGAAACATTTGTGTGCGTATGCAAGCAAGGATGAAAATGCGGCCGCTGGAAATGATGCGTCAGCGCGGTACCGTGGACATGTGAATCCAGCCGGCAGACTTAGCCTCGATGTTTCAGTCGAGCAGTAGATGGTGTAAGTGGCATGGTTGACGGTGCAGTGGGGAAAAAGTAGTAGTGAATTGTTCTCCCACACAGCAGTTATTCTAGTGTTAGATGGACAGAAATTCATGGAAGTGAATTATTAGTTTACCCAGTTGATATAGAGAACAAAAGGGAAGCGTGTTGAACTGTAAAAGCCATAGAGAGAGGAAAGCATTTATACAGGTCCATGCTTACGGATGATAGACGTCGATGTCAAGGTAATGTGTCTGTTTCTCTTTTTTTCTTATCCGTCCAGGATGTCTGTGAAAATAATTGGCACCGTGAAGAGTTATTTGGAAATATTTGTTTAATATTCTTGTGCACAGAACTGAATGCAAGATTATATTACTACGTAATTATCGTATCCGAACCGTGACGAGTGGAGCCCGGAATAGCTGAATTCGGTCGGTTACGTGATATGCAAGCATTGTTAGAACGGCGTGTTATTGTTTTAGACTACGTTTATTGTGTACTTATTTCACCCGGTCTTATTGTGTAATAGTTAGGTTGATACAAAGTGGGCCTAAACTAAACTAATCTAAACTGAACTAAAATAAGATGATATTGAGTATATGAATAGAAATAAAGAAAACAAAGAAAGGATCCTATGTTTGATACGGTGTAAGCTGTACGGAAAGGTACTAATGTATGTCGTTGTACTTTATAAAGACGTCAAATAATACATGCACACACGTTCATGAAAATTAATACTTGTCAGGTTATAGTACTTATATCGCTTGCTGGAATAAGTAATGTCCGAGCATTGATCAGTAACTAGTCTGGTAGGATTTTTAGATCTGCTATCCCAACGAGAAAATAATAAATAAAGTATTAGTGTGTTATCACGAGAAAGTACAGCACTGTTATTTTTCATTTTACTATAAATATATGCTTTAATCGTTCGCAAACATCTACGAATGTTCCGGGCGGGAATTACATTTGTGTATTAGTCAGGTTCCACGGCCATATGAGTTGTGATGGCATATGGAATATGCTTACTAAACAATCGAGGGCACTAAATATTAGTATTGTTAACAAAAAAAAATCTTTAACTGCGCAGGTTCCGTCCAGGTTATGGTTAACATCAAATCAGATCAAACAAAGCTACAGCAGGTTCTAGTAACGCTGTGAAAGAAAAAAAGTGTAAGATTAAACATTTCTACATGTGTGAGTTAGAAATTAGTTCGCGCCGGATTATAGTAATCAATATTAAGGTTGACGGGCCCAGGTGAAATTTTATATTAAAGATAATCCGAGGCAAGCCTCCAAGGAAGGGTTAGGTTGACTGGATTATATAACACCAATGTTATATCGTGGACGTACATAGTCGTTGCACATAAAGCTAGCAGAAGCGTTGTAAAGAAAAAGCTATAGGAAACAAATAAATTGTTTGTAACGTTCTGAGCTCAGCGACGAAAAAGGGTACCCCGGTATTTTCTTAGAATAACGTGGTTTCTGTTTTATTAAATATCTATTTTATTATTGAATCTTGTATAGTACGGAATTCAATTGTTCTTGTTGTATCAGTACCGTAAAACGTGGAGAAGCGTTTACCGGATTTGAGATACAGTCAGTGGTTAACAATTTTGTGTATATCTACTGACAGTGGACTGTGACAGAGAAGCGCATGATATTAGATTCCGTATAATAGATACGACTAACCTTTGATATATATATGAAAGTTTGTTGAAAAACATCTTCAGTTATATTGTCAATAAATCCTATAAAAATAGTTTAAAGCGTTATTATCCTGCAATATACTCCAGTATATGTTTGTTTGAAGCCAACGAATCAGTTCCGAACGATTCTGAATTTTGTCGAGATTTTGATCTAACTGAGTAGTAACACAGGACATTTCTTTGAAGGTATAAAAAATGTTCATCCTCAAATTTTCACATTCTGGTTTTGGGCGAGTTATGGTGCGTGAAGGTCATCTTGAGGTGTTTGATCACGCCTGAAGTCATTTTTGAGACTTTCCCACCATTTTTACATATTTTTCAAAGTTGCGGTTCTTTTTTAATATTAGTGTTTTTGAGGAAGCGCAGGAGGAGCATTATTAGTTACACCGTTCTCTAACCTCCTGTACTCTTGAACACCTGATAAATTGTCACAATTACCGGAAGTCCAGTTGCAGGTGTTAGGTTTTGTTCCCACCCCTGCCTGTGATTCTACGTGCCTTTTATTCTCACGGAGCTATATGCATGTATAGAAGTGAGACGTTAATACCACATATCAGTCTAGTTTTCTCCCGCGGTGGTGATCTGGTTACGGGTTAGTCACATTAATTGAGGCCGAAGCCCAAGTAGGTCACACGTTTCTCTCGCTTTAATTATTTCTGCTGGAATATTGTCTGCTCCTGGTGATTTCAACACTTTCATTTTCATTACCGACATTTCAGTCTCGATCTCGCCAGGTTCGGGAATCTACGGTTCTAAGGTATGGATTTCAATTTCCTCTATATGTTCCCCGTTGTGTACATTAAGAAGTTTGTCGAAATAACTTCCCCATACAACGACAGTTTCAGTCGGATTGCCTGAAGATCTCCACGTTCATTTCTCATCATTCCTAGCCTCGGCTGCTAACCTTTTCTTAACGAGTTTACCCTTCAGTATTGATATCGTATGTTATTTTCATTCCCGTTTTCCTCTATCTCCTGAATCTTCTGCGTCAAATAATCTAGCTTTTTCTTTCTAAACCGAAGTGTAGCGTTTCGTTTCGCGTTACTGTAGTGGTTGGTATTTGCTTCGTATTTATTACTTAGCTATCGTTGCCTGGTTTGTTTTCGTATTTCATGAATCTTAAGGCATTCTTCATCAAACGAATGTTTGTTTTATGTTGTTTCTTCTCATCTACACGTTCCTTCGCTGCGCTCTTAATCGTTTCACGAATTGCCTCCCACATCTTACTTACTTCAATTTCATTACTAATATCATCATTATTATTTCCCGAGTCGGCTAGGATTTCGAACCTATTTGAGAGTTCGAGTGGGTAATATGCTTTTATGCTCGGATTATTTAATCGTTTAACTTCGAATTTCAGTTGTTTTGATCCCTTGTATTCGCTTTTCGCGTTGCATAACTGTTCCCTTACCTCTTTGATCACTAATTGATGGTCGGTTTCACCTTCCGCTCCTCTGCACGACCTAACATCCACTATGTTGGTGTGTCTTCGTCTATCTACTAATACGTGATCGATCTGGTTGAGAGTTTTGTCGTCCGTAAATACCCATGTGTATTTGTGTACAAAGTACGTGCTCTTTACTAGTAGGTTTTTCGAAATCACGAAAGTTATCAGTCGTTCTCCATTGTCATTGGTCTTTTCATGATGCCTGTATTTTCTTATAGTTTTCTTCCCTCCCCACCTTTGCATTGAAATACAAATTTATACTTAATCCCAAATAAATTAACATTAAATTAATGAATTATATTCCTTGTCTGAAGAATAAATATAATAAGGATAAAGGAGAAGGTAGCGGCAAGAGCCATTGTTTAACTATTGCATTTGAATTGGAACGGTCACTGTGAAATCACCTCAGTGTTAATATTCAGTAACAAAGTTAGAAAGTTGAATAAATCGCAGGAGTGTCCAAAGTAAGCTCCCTTTAGGATTCGGACAAAAGGTTTACCCGGCTAAAAACGCATTTATTGCCTTTTAGAGCAAACAAATATAATATAGATTGTTTGGATTACAGCTGAACATAGTAAACGAGAAGATAGCCTTTGGGAAAATTTACAAATCTAATAAACGTCTGCGTGATAGCCATCTATGCCTGTGGATCCTAATTAGGAAAATTCCCATTGAAAGTTTACCTAAAAAGTGTTTCACTTCATCATGCCTTCTATTTCCATCCAAAGCCAGCTTACAAACATCGATCACATCGCCAAAATATTACAAAACCGAGTCGAGCAAATATAATGCAAGAGAAGAACAACACGAACCGTCATAGATTAAATGTTTGCTAATCAAAATGGAACCTGGAATTAAAAAGCAATTGCCCAAGTTTGTAGGAAAGATTTGCAACAAACCGACAACAAAAATGTGTACGCATTGCATCAATTCAGCCATTCGTATGGTATGTGTTCCTGATTGCAGTGATAAAATGAATAATGCCGAAGAAGAGGAAGATCACTGAAGTGAAATAAAACTTAAGTGTATCTTTGCATGAAGATGTAATCACCGAAACGAGCTACACCCGTTCAGGTGGGTGCATTCACCTTATATATAAAAACATCTAAGTTCTCCGTTATTCTTAATTCTATGATTTTATTATTGTCATAATATTGCGGGAATTATCGATAGCATTATCCTATACGATAACAAACAAATATATAGCGTGCAGTACTTAGTATGCATACGGATTTATTACTTTATTTCTATTTTGTTTTATTTCCGTGCTCCCCATACGTAGCGTGTCTATGACGTATTATAACAGTTCAAGGTAATTTCATAAATCAATGTTTGCTTTATGTCAAGGAAAACCATCATATTTACAATGAATTAGCATACTCTAATACATATCGAAATAGAAATAGGAACCACTTAGCGTTATTTAGAAGTAACTATAGTAAGACACAATAAACCTTTTACTCTACGTCAGTTAAACTACAGTTTTCTTCCTTTGACTTTAAGAGAACTTCCATTTCGGCGTTTAGTAAAGTACAGAGATTACTTGTTAATAATTACATATATAGCGTGGATGAATTCTTTGAAATTAAACTTGATTGTTAGAATATTTATGTTACTTATACAACAATATTTGTTTATATATAGTGAACTTTATGCAATTTTTATAACTCTAAATTTGTAATTGTTAACCTTTTATTTCTGTTAATGTATATCTGATGATTGTAATATATCTTATGTTCTCATTTGTTTCTGCAGTAAAATGTATTATTATTATTATTATTATTATTATTATTATTATTATTATTATTATTATTATTATTATTATTATTA